>RCWM02000284.1:0-252500 GCA_003667255.2 Euschistus heros | reverse complement strand
TTAAATTTCGAAAATATGTTTTTTCAAAGGTTATTTATTTGTTCTAAGAGTACTGAACTTAAATTAATTTTCCCCCCAATTCTTATAACGAATCTATCCTGTTTTTATTAAAAAATGAGAGTGTACGAATACTTTTGGGACTGACTGTACATGGATTCACAGCCAAAAGACAAAAGACAGTCAGAAATGTTACATGATTTCTTATAATAGTAAGCTTACACAGGACAGTACTACTCATCTCCAAGCGTGGGCTAGTGCATTGTGACGTCACTATGTTTCTCATCCATCCAAAGATGTAAATAATGATCAGTCGAATAATATTATTTGCATTGTTAGCATAATGGCTATGGTAGTATATAAATACGGTAATCCGAATGTAATTTCAGTCAAAAAAAAAAAAAAAATTATTTAGGCAAAGTTAACAAATATGAAATTTTGAATGTAAAAAAAAATTCCAAATTTTTTAATATTGTTTATCAGCACTGTTATATTTCATTTTATTTTTTCTTAATCAATGTATAGTTAATCTAAAAATTTTTTTATATCATTTCAGATTGTTTATTAACACCATAATTTTTCATTTAATCTACCTATATATTTTATTATTTTTTGGTTTCATTTCTTAGTATATATTTTTTTTATTTCCTTTCGTCCCTTTTTTTTATTTATTTTATTACCCAGAAGATGGCATCAAAGATATGACCGAAACGTTAAAAAATTATATGAATCATGTTTTTCTTTTGACTGATCTCACCTAATGTAATTTCAGAATTAGGTATCAGCCATTATTTCGAAAATCAGTATTTGTAATATATCTAATTATCTCAGCATTCCAAGTTTATAATTCTTAAAACTGATACCGCGTGGCGCCTTATTTTTAGGAATTGGACAAAACAATTAAAAAAAATTAGAGCTCTAAAACAAAAAAAAAAAAAATCTTATCATCAAGAACAATTAAAAAAAAAAAAAAAAAAAAAAAGAAACAAATGAAAGTGACTAAAAACGCTGATAACAGAATCAGTAATACTTCGTTACTCACGGAGAATAAATCAAAATGAGTTAGCAAGATGGAACGAATTAATGATAATGGCGATATTCTACTTAGACAAAACTGATCGTGCGCTAGTAATTTACAAATTTCCATATTCAAAGAATCCTTTTACTATTCCATTCAAAAGATAGCTTTGTTGTAGTTTTAGGAAAGATAAGGCATGTGTTAAAAACGCACGTATGTACTAAAGAGTAGAAAAGCCGTAGTACCGTCAAGGAAATGAACATCTCTTTTCACATTCATCTCGAAATAGCAAAGCAAAATTAATAAAATATCAATCAAGAAAATAGTTTAAAATCAAAACCCATAAAAATAGCGTTTTTCCTATTTAGGTTTTACGTGTGTACAGCTTTTCGATCAAATCTGAACTTGATGTAGGGTTGGGCGATAGTCGATAGTTACTATGGATATATCGATAGGTCATGCCTATCGATGGTCACTTTCGATAGTGTCTACTATCGATAAATCTTTTTTACCTTCAAGTTTTGAAACTCTCGGAATTAAGCTGATCTGTCCCTGTCCAGCGTCGAGTTTTTTTGAAATTGAATTCGGAATTCCTAGAACTCAAGGGTTCTCTTAAAGATTAAGCCTAAGGAAAGCAGAAATGCTAGCTTTTCTTCCGAGAAATATGTGGCTCAAGGAGCACACTTGACTTTTGAAATTAACTATTTCGTTATTTTTCTTTTCTGAAGATTTGATTTGTTCTTTATTATTGTAACCATGTAAATTGTAAATACTTTTTTAAAATTCAAATAAATTAGTTGTTTTTTTTCTCTCATCTTTATGATATAATCTTATAATTTATAATCCTGCAAATTTCAAATATTAAGTAGATAATTGAATTTAATTAAATAAGTTGAAATTCTTCATTGAATAGCTTTGGAAAAAAAAAGGAAGCAACTATCGAAAAGCTATCGATAGCAATCGATAGTTCTCAACCGATAGTATCGGCCTATCGATAGTGCTAACTATCGACTATCGCCGAACCCTAACTTGAAGCACGATTGTGTGAAGTCAGGGAATCCAATAATTAGGTTGTAATTATTAAACTATGATCTTGGAAAAAGGCGTAGCAATATAATTTTTTTTTTTTAAATAGCTATTTATTGAAATGTACAACTGTATATCTATGCTATTATATAAAAAGACAAGCCATTTTTCATTTGTGATCACATTAATCACGAAAATTACTGAACCAATCTGTAGCAAATTTTAACCTCATCATCTTTATAGTCTAAGGAAGTTTTAGCAATAATACAATTTAAACATTTTAAATCATATTGCCATAAGGAAGCAATAAATATGTGGTGCGCAGTGTAGTTTGATAATCGATCGATAGTTGGCGAGCAGCATTCGAGAGAGGTTACAAAGGTACAGTGTTATGTAGATCTAGAAATGTATGATAAAATTTTATTATTTTGAATTCAATTGTTATTTAAAAAGCTATAAATATATGGAGCGACATGTGGAACCCAGAGGCGTGTTTAATAATCGACCGATACGTGGCCATTCTGCAATAAAGTTTGCAATGGTAAAACTATTAAACCTTATAGGTACTTTAACAGTACCAAATTTTAACTACAACATCTTCATACTTAGAGGAAGGTTTATTATAATGAATTTTACTATAATAATAATTAATATTGATTGTCTTCAATGCCAGAAACGAGTTTTGCCACACTGTCATATACTTTTAAAGTTAATCAAACCAGATGGACCGACAAAATTATTTCTGCCAAAGTGGATGTTTGATTATGCTTTTACTTACTCTTCAAACACCTAATCAATGCAATTTTAAACTGGTTAAAAATTGCTGCCATGCATGATAATATCATTGAAGAAATAATGCTAATTCCATACTTCAATACAAGATTTTTATCGATAAACAAATGAAATGAGTATGTACTATATTAGCAGGTCACGAGGTCATCTTATTTTCAGGCGTCTCGGAGGGTTATCAGGAATGGAATGAGATGCAAGGTGCGATACTAATGGATTTAAATGGTTGTGGAGTTTGATATGAAAAGATAGGTATTATGGATAAGTTTGTAAGTGACAAAGTAAGGAGCATTAAGGATTTTTCGAAGGATTTTGAATTGTAAGGATTGGATACGAGATGAATTAGATGGTTTAGTGAAGATCCAAAGCTCAACTGCATACGTCCAAAAAAGTCTAATTACTGTTGTATAATTGAGTCTTTCGTAACCAATCGGAAGTTTTGAACGTTTTGTCAAGTAAATGTTGAAGGATTCGAAAACTAAGTTACGCAATTTCGTGTCGTTTTAGTCTTGTATGTAGATTGCAAGTAAAACGTTTGTCCAGATAGAGTCCAAGGTATCGGATCTGTTAGACTTGGATTAACGGAATATCAATAGAAAATTTAAATTTAAATTATTATCGGCATTAAGGAAGTTAAGAAAGGAAGAAAAATGTTAGACGTATATACCATATATTATTTTGATAACGATATTATATTTAAAAATGGGTACAAGATTTTTCGTTGAATTACGCTCACCGACTCGAGGAAATAATTAATTATACCAGGAGAAATGCAATTTTCAATTGTTGTAATACTTCTTGAAATAAGACGAGCTGAATGTGAACAGTTCAATTGAATAACTGTATTTTGTTTATTACACTTGTACCATAAAAAGCGTACAATCTAAGTAAATCGAGCAGTTGAGTCAGTACACTAAATGAAATAAATAGCTTTGACGAAAGAGCAGTAGTTAAAACTCCAACAAGAATGGCCATAAATTTATATTTTACGACTGTAAGAGAGTTTACAGGAAAACAATTAAACCCTTTCTGACATTAAACTTACTTCAACGATTTTCAACTGTTTTCCTATTTAATATTTTTCTAGGGATAATATTATTCTAGGCATGAGACAAAATAACTGGGAAATCTTCAAAAATTATTTTCTTAGCAAGGTGTTTCGATTCGTCTACACTGGATAATTAAATTCAAAGTTTTATTAGTAATTGGCTATAATCAGAATTGAACGTGGCAATTAATTTACTTTATTGACATTTTTAATTGAGAACGTTACAATAATAATGTTATTTTATGTATCATGGCAAATATTCGATTTTTCGTTGGAAGCTTTGCCACTTAAACTAGGAACAGTTAATATAACAGAAAATCTGGCTTAAGAAAATTGTATACAAATTAAAACACAAGTAAAAATAATAAATAACTAGCATCTCCCATCGCGACTTCACCCGCTCTCATAAGCAAAGATTTTTTTATTTTATATACATTTATTGAAATTTACAACTGTACAAAATATATACATGAAGTAATGTATTGACAACGATTACAATAACATGTCAAAACTTGAAAAGAACTACTCATCAGTAGCACTTAATTAAAAATAAGATCTCAAGGCCATCTTTGTTTCAGACGCCTCGGAGGATTATCAGGAATGGAGTGGGAAGCAAGTTGAGAAACTAACGGATTTGAGTGGTTATGGAGCTTAATATGAAATGATAGGTATCTGGTGTGGGTTTAATCAGCAACACATGGAACATTAAGATCTTTATGGATAAGTTTATTTGAGACAAAGTAAGGAGTATTGAGGATTTTTCGAAGGATTTTGGATTGTAAGGATTGGACACGAGATGAATTGGATGGTTTAGTGGAGCCCCAAAGCTCAACTCCGTACGTCCAAATAGGTCTAATCACAGTCATATATATGAGTCTTTTGTAATTGATTGGAAGCTTTGAAAGTTTGTCAAGTAAATGTTGAAGTAGTCTGTAACAAGTAAAGAACTTAAATAATTTAAACTAATAATCAGAGTTGGGCAAAATTTAATCATAGCTAAAAAATATATAAAAATTAACCAAAGCTACTTGACAACTAATTTTCTGGAATCAAACACCTAATTTAACAATGATTAAATCATTCAGATATTTTTAAGTGAACTAATGGTTATTTGACTTGAATTGAACCACTATTAAATTAGGTGATAGATTCCAGGACAGCTGTGATTAAATTTTGATTATTTTTTTGTTTATCGATAAAAATCTTGTGTTAAGTATGCCATTGATCATCATAAATTTTCAGTGATATTTCACATATAGTATAATTTTTAACATGGTTTAAATTGCACTGACTAGGTGTTTGAAAATTACGTAAAAACATAATTTGACATCAATTTTTAAATTTATATGTAAGAATTGGTAATCCAGATGGACAGAGACAATTATAATTAAAGGTTTGAAATTTTATAAAGATAATTGTTTTTAAATAATTTAATTGAATATAAGTAAGTTTTATTGTCAATTTAAAGCTGTATACAACATCGTACCTTTGTAACCTTTCATGTAGTATGGCACTCGCAACCTATCGGTCAACTTTCAAACTTCACTGTTATCAACATATTATCGCGTTTTTAGTATCAAATTCATTGAAAATTATTATATTTTATTATTGCTAAACCTTCCTGGAATTATAAAGGAGATGTTAATATTTGGTGCGAATAGGTTCAGTGCAGTTTTCACGGTTAGTTGTCACAAAAGAAAAATACCTTTTATATATATATATATATATATATATATATATATATATATATATATATATATATATATATATATATATATACTATTGTAAATCGATAACAAAATGTAAGATAAGATTCCACGGGTTATTTATTAAAAGGTACTATTACTTAGCATTGTGAAAGCTACTTCCAAGTTGTGATAAAAATTAAATTAACATACAAATATTCATTCCTTGCTGAAGCATACCTAAATTGGGCAGCATTATACCTCCATCCACCTCTTGAATATTTATAAAAGCATCCCGATGATATTATTAAATTGTACAAGAAATATTTCCATGAAAAGTTGTGAGTGGTTTATTACGTACCTACCGCGATAAAACGGAGAACGGTCCAAAAAATATTTTAAGTAATATGTACTATGAATATATTAATTTTTATTAATATATAAATAAAACTTAATTTACATGTTATACGGGTACAGTTTATAAAAGTGATTTAAAAATTGAGGCGCTATCCAATATTCGTGGTCATTAAATTAATTAATTAAATAATTAAAACTCAGTTTGAAAAAACTCTTAGACTTGGAGGAAAAAAAAAATTAATTTGTTTTCGTTTTTATGAAGCTTATGATCTATCTCACCCTCCCCCCATAAAATATAAGACACAAATAAAAAGTAAATTTAAATTTTTAAATAAAAAGCCCCCTCTAGGAGTATGGTATCAAAATGAATCCCTGATCAGCTCATTTTTTTTTTTTTTTCGTTTATTGTTACAACTGTACAAAATAGTAAACATTAAGTAAATGTGTTGATAGTAAATACAATGGCATGTAAATAACTTGTGAAGAACTACTCACTAGTAAATACTTAAAAAAAACAAGAAGGTCTATAGGCCATCTTCTTTTCAGATGCCTTGGAGGATTATCTGGGAGACTAGTGGATTGGAGTGGTTATGGAGCTTACTATGAAAGGATAGGTATCTGGTTTGGGCTGAATCAGCAACATATGGAACATTAACATCTTTATGGATAAGTTTATTGGCCAAAATGTAAGGAGCACTGAGGATTTTGGATTGTAAGGATTGGATACGAGATAAATTGGAAAGTTTAGTGGAGCCCCAAATATCAACTCCTTACGTCCAAATAGGTCTAATCAAGGTTTTTGTAGGAAAAACTTTAAATCTATAGGAAATATAATATAATTCGTCAATGCATTTTTTTTTAGAATAGAGAAAACACGTGGCAGTTTGAAAACAAAAAAAAAATAATAAAAAAATAGCATGACCCAAAAAGTAATATTTTTGGGTAACCATTTCAAGGCTATGATCAAATTTCTATTTCTGTTCCCTTGTAATTGAATTTGAGTATATCAAAATTCTGTTGTAATTAAAAACATAGCAAACACACTTGTTAAAAGATTATTTTTAGTACAAACATGAAGTATCACTTTTATCGTTTTTTTTTTCCCCAGAATGCTTTCTCACAATTTAATTTAATTTTAAAAATAGGTTATTTTTTTAATATCATATATACCTATGTTTAATAAGGTTCTTGAGGTTCAGTCAGTAAATAAAAACAACTATTTTAGCGACGTTTCGAGACTATGTTGTTCTCATAATCATACCAATATTACTGGTGATTATGGTATCGACTACTGAATTATAACAATTCTAGTACACAACAGTTGTAAGGTTCTTAAGGTTCAGTCAATAAATAAAAACAACTATTTTAGCGACGTTTCGAGACTATATTGTTCTCATGATCTTGCCCTACAGTAAAAAAACAGGTTACAATAAAATTATATAAGTTATTTCAAAACATAAAGTTAGCTACAACATAAGTATATAACAACCTGTGTTCGAATAATAAAAGTATATATAATTACAGAATATAGAGGAGTATGAAGCTACTTACAGTGTTACTGGTGAATATGGTATCGACTAACTAAAATCTAACAATTCTAGTACACAACTGACCTGGGGAAATTTTGAAAAAACAGTTACAAAGGTTTATGGGGAATTCCCTAGGAAAAATTAAGTGAAAGGACTGGATGGTATTCCCACGATGCAGGTACAAAAAGGATTTTCCTATTTCGGTGTAATATACTAATAAATGGATAAATGATTTATATGATGTATATTAATGTAAATGTATATTATTGGTCAGAATGTATTAAATTGGAATAAGTTAAATTGGAAACGTCACCAAAATAGTTGTTTTTATTTATTGACTGAACCTCAAGAACCTTACAAAACATATATAACTGACTTCCATTAAAAAAAAAAAAAATGACTTCTATAAGGTCTAAAAAAATAAATTAATAAATAACGGAGAAAAATAATAAAATATTCAACGGAAATATAATTGCTATTAATTATATTAAGAGAATCTATCGTATTTGTTTCTATTTTTTTATTTGATTTTATTTATTTGAATAAATTTGTGTAAATTGTATAAAGTTATTTTTTTATATAAATTTTTTTAAAACATTATAACTGGAATTGAACAACAGCTGAGAAAGTAAATAACAGTTAGAAGAGCTATGATGCTACTGAATACCAATTTTGAATATTGGATATTAAGTTGTCATTTGTTTCGTTTGTTTTTTTTTTTTCTTTTCAAAAAATCAATTAGTTGCGTAACTGCAATACGCCATTGGTTAATGAGGTGATAGATCAATGAAAATATCGACGTTCAACCTTGAATAGCGCAAAGATCTTACCTTCCTTCACTATAAAACTTAACTTCAATACGTTTTTCAACTTATAAGATTATACCAACCTTACGGTGATAAAATTTCACTTTCAATGACTTTCGTGATTCGCGAACAAAAAAAAAAAAAAAAAAAAAAAAAAAAAATACCAAATCCGCTAGACCTTTAAGTTTACGTAACAAGGTCGTGTGAACGCTCTCGTCAGAATAAGAAGAATTAAAAGATTATAACAACTTTTCGAAACTTTACAAAATTACGAAACCTACTTTGCGAAAATCAATTTTAAAATATCAGTTAATTCCGATATTACCTATATCATAATTCAAATCGTAACGGCTAAATGAAATATATATTTTCATTAGTATTTTTATATTGGTAGCACAAAATTAAACATGACTTATTAACCTCAATTAATAAAATTAAACTATAGGGATTAAGCGACTGGCCATGGACGGTCCTTCGGTCCTGTGTAGAGCGAGAACAATAAAGTAATGAGCTACCTTTTAAGGTCGAGAATATTCAAACATTTCCTCAATTGTTTTTCCTTTTAAAAAAATATCAGCTGTAACAAATTCGGAAAAAAAAACAAATCTACTATGCTGTTAAATTGAAAAGTTGGTAGCACTATAGTAAATATCAAATTTTCCCAATAACAAAAAATAATGTAGGGTAAATGTATCACTATTTTGTCAAAAAGCTTGAATAATATACAGTATTATTATTAAAAAGGAACGTGTTTTACCCGTGACCTAGTAGGTCGAAAGCGATACGTTTTCGGGGAACGCGAGGGCGTTACGCGTAGATTGATATTAGGAGAGTAGGAGCAGTTAGGAGCTCAACTTTTCTTATAATAAATAACACTATCTTAACTATGAGGAAATTCTAATGAGTAATCTCCTATTGACTCTGTTTCACCTAATACGGAAAAAAAAAATGAACCTGAATTTTATGGATTGCTCGATCCCTCTAGGCTATTCAAAATTTTAGGGTCTTTTGCACTTTTTCCCCGTATTTCAGTTTGAGTTTATTATCATATGTTTGGGTGAAGAATAACCTTCCCAAACGTAATAACATGTCAATGAGAGATCGTTTGATTGTTCCTATTATTAAATAATTAAAAAAATTACAAAAACAAAATTTAAAAAAAAAAATAATTAATCAAATAATTATTTAATTATTTATTTAAATATTTTATTTAGTAGACTGGTATATTTTATGGTAATAAAATATTTTATGGTAGACTGTTCAACGCAATCCGAAAAGGTTTTCTCAACAGAAGGGAGGTGACGAAGAAGACCAAGATATCCGTCTACAAGTCTACGTTCCTGCCCATCCTATCTTACTCCTCCGAATCATGGACCCTTACCTCAAAACACAAAGGGCAGATCCAGACAATGGAAATGAGATACCTAAGAAAGGTTGAAGGAAGGACCAGGAGAGATAGGATCCGTAACTCTACAATAAGATCGAACCTCGAGGTACAGGCGGTAGAAACCACTCTGGAAGAAAATAAATTAAGATGGTTTGGGCACCTCCTGAGGATGAGCACGGAGAGAACGGCCAGGATAACGTATCAGACGAGAGTAGAAGGAAGAAGACCAGGAGGAAGACCACGGATCACCTGGGAGGAAGGCGTGCTGGAGGCGTTCAGGAAGCGAGGGCTGGACTGGAGCAGGAGGAGAGAATTGGTTCAAGAAAGGGACACTTGGGTCAAGCTCTATAGAGGGAATCCCCACACTGCACAGCGGTAGAGAGGGACAGATTATGACGATGATGATGATTTTATTTAGAGTAAATATTATAACTTTTCAGGTTATAAGTAAACATATGATTGCTTAGCAACATTACTTACCTGGTTATGTTATCCGTTTTATTGTAATTTTCCCTGATATCATTTTTTGTATTATTATACACGACATGTCTTTGTTCGATTTAATTCGTCGAATAAATACAAAAGAAAAAGAGATAGGTGGGGGTCACATGTGGTGTAGTGGTTAGCTTAGCAACATACTAAACCCAAGATCGCGGGTTCGCAGCCTAAAGGGAGTAAAAAATTCTTAACTATGCCGTCCTTCGGAAGGGACGTAAAATGGGGGGTCCCGAGCCTGTGCGATGTCAGGTACTCGTTAAAGATCCCTATCCTAATTATACCTGAATAGGCAAAATTTAGGACTAATAAAATATTTTAATAAATAATTATTTGATTAATTATTTTAATTTTTTTGGAACAATCAAAGGATCTCTCATAGACATGTTAGTACATTTGGGAGGGTTACTCGTAAGCTAAACATATGATAAACTTAAAATGAAATGCGGGGAACAAGTGCAAAAGATCCAAATTTTAGTTTGAAGAAAATAAATCATATTTAAAACCTCTATTTTAACATGGAACAAGTTTTACCCGTGACCTAGTTGGTCAAGAGCAATACGTTTTTAGAGAACACGAGGGTGATAGTTTGATAGTTTGATAACAGGAGAATAGAAGCAGTTAGGAGCTAAACTTTTCTTATAATAAATAACACTATCTTAACTATGAGGGAATTCTAATGAGTGAGCTCCTTATGATGCTGTTTGGCCTAAAACAATTAACCTGGATTTGACCCATCTTCCTTAATCCCTATCCCTCTCAGCTGTTCAAAATTGTGGTTTCAATAAGTCACGTTTGGAACCCTCTATTTTAACATGAGAAAAGTTTTACTCGTGACCTAGTTGGTCAAAAGCGATACGATGACGGGAAACGCGGGGGCGTTACTCGTAGTTCGACAAGTTGGTGCTGCTCGGATCGAAAATTTGAAGACATCCTACATGTTAAAAATTTAATGGAAAATATTTTCTGATACATAAAATTTGTCACTGGGACCTACCGTTTAGGAGCTACATTAGTTAGAACGAAAACAAGTCACATTTTAAACCTCCATTTTTAAGTGTAAGGGCTTTTTTTGATAAACACTAGCTCTGTTGGTCTTGTTCCATAAATTTGCTTAAAGTTAAGTTAAAAGAAATCAAATGGAAAATATTTTTTGTTAAATAACATTTGTAGCTAGGAACTACCACTATATTGGTCCGATAAAAAGAAAAAAAAATCACGAATTAAATCCGTTTGTTTTTTGTTTTTTTTTCAACTTTGTTAATTTCGAATAATCATTACTTATTAATTTAATTTAAATAATTTAAAATCATACAAGTGAGCGGAAAAATAAATTAGGAACATAAGGGGATAGACGGTCAGCAGGATTAAGCTATTTAATTATAAAATTTATCTACAACAGAGAAATGAATCACACTTAAGGGAATAAAACTAGAAAACATATGAGGATCGACTGTTACTAGGGCAATCCCTAAAACATGTTCCAAACATATTCTTTCTTTAGCCGCCAGGCTCATGGCGGCCATTTGTTTTTTAACTTAAAATTTGACGATAAAGTACCAACATACTTAAGAATATCTAGTTAGATATTCTGCCATCTATTTTAGTTTTATGAAAACTAAAGTCTTGTATGGCCTAAACACGTGGATTCTGCTAACCTGTTTCAATAGCATGGTAGGTCAAGTTAAATAAGCTTTTTGGTTGATTTATTCGTGTTGAATTATTTTTTTCTGACGTGCACGAAGTCCTTGAAAATAACTGCAATCTCCTTTTTAGTGTGTTTATATATTTCTTCAGGGCATAATGTGTGTGTCAACTATTAGAAAACAATCAATCACACAATTTCATAGTTGACGCCGATGTTATCAAGGAACATCTCTTCAAGAGTAACAAGGAAATGTCTGTTAATTTTGAAGGAAAATTAATAATTATTTGACTTTTAACAAACAGATAATTGAAGTTTTAAAAGAATTTTAACTTTTTATCGAGAGCAAATATACCAGTTACTTTTAGTTTAACAGCTATGATAGATTAACTGTAGCGTAAATTCCAAAACGAGTCCATTTTTTAATTTTTTTTTTTTCACAGCTGATCGATAAATGTAAAGGTCAAACTGGATTAGGGAGGGGAATTATTTTTTTCTTACGGCCCTTTTACATATGATTTAACAGTTTTTTTGAGAAAACCTTTCACCTAAAGATAGTCTAGTAGAAAGCCATTAAAAAACTAATAAAAAATCTTGAAATTGGACTCAGCCGATTTCTAAATTCCACGCCTCAATCAAAAGAGATTCAAATGTGAATTTATTAGTTTATAAATAAAAATTGATTAAATTTTATTGAAGTCTTTGATACCTCATATTTTCCTAATATAATTAAAAACAAATGCAGGTGTCGACTACCTATTAATACATAGTGCCAACATTCCAAAATTTTGTATGATTATGTGTCAAACTAATGGTACATCTTAGGAATTTTAAAGAAAACATCCAAACCAATACAGCTCCTAAACAGTAAGTCTTAGCTTATATACAATAACAAATATTCTCCATTAACTTCACTTGTGGTACGCCATGATGGTATAGAAGGATAAATACAATTAGGATTGATGAATTAATTGCCACTTCTATTGCAATTATTTTATTAGAATACTAGTTTCGAATGCTGAACATTCATCTTCAATTCTGTCAAAATCAGGGGATCTAGTCGATATCTGTTAGATCTCCTGAGAACTGGAGATGAATCCAAAACTAGTATTCTAATAAAATAATCCCAATAGAAGTGGCAATTAATTCATCAATCCTAATTTTCCATTAAATTCCTGACGAGAAAACTATCTTCAAATTTTCAATTCGAGCAACACCAACAGACATAGAGCGTGTAAAAATGAATGTAAAAAATTAACTTAATTTCTCTCTGACTGGGAAAAACTATTTCCCATTCTCTCTGATTGTACTATTACATTAAATTAATAATTAATAAAAAATATAATAATAGATTAAGTTAACAATGAATGACTATTAGAATTAAACAAAGATAAAAAAGCGATTTCAAACGTAACTTTTTTTTACTGAAACCAATATACCTCCAAATAGTCCAGTCAATAAAGGAATATAGAGTGAGTTTTCTCACCAGAAGAATCCAAGGTTTTTCTTCTGAAACATCTTCAGGGTAGTTAGAAAGTAAACATAATAAAATTCCTGGAGTTTTCAGGCCTGGGAACAGGAAGGGGGGGGGGGCGCGAAAGGTCCCTTTTTTTTTGGTTTTGCGCTCATATCTCGAAAACTGTGCGTAGTATGCAAAACATAACTATTTACTAAATTAATGTAAATTAAATCCTCTACAACTTTTATTATATACACATTTTTCATATTCTGTACCGTTTCCGATATATACGATTGGCAAATGTGAAAGACGTTAAGAAAATTAAAAATGTATGTAACTTTTGACAAGTTGAAGATAAATTTGCATATCTATGTGTGTGTATTTTGAAGGAAATTTAATTTCATACAATATTAGTTATGAAGAGTTTTGTTGAAGGATTAACATTTTAGAAGATGTGGATGGAAGTTGAACAGAAGACGTGAGATGAATTTTTTTTTTTTCGAAAATGTACACATTTTCCAAGCGTATATCTTGGAAACCGTACAGAATATGATGAGTGAAAAACTCCAGGACTTTTAGTAGGATTACTTTCTAACTGCCCTGAACATGTTTCCGAAGAAAAACCTTGGATTACAGAAAACGCACTCTGCACCCTATTTCAGGCCTTCATTGATTGGACAACAAAACGGTAGGTTCTAGGGACAAATGTTATATAACCAAAAGCATTCTCCATTAAATTTTTGACAATATGCCAAATTTTGTATTCGTGCAACACTAATAGAGCTAGTCAAAATATTACATTTTTGACTGTGAAAAGATTTTAATTAAATAAGTTTAAACTCCACAGCCAAAACACATATCCATGTCAATAGTTCTCTTCATACATCTGAGTCCCGGAAGGTATTAATTTCAGGGAGGATAACTTGTTAGAATCATTATTAGGATTATTTAAATTTATCGAAAAATATTAATATAAATTTCAAATTCAAATATATTATTGCTATATATTTTTAAAAAACATTTTGAGAAGACTGTAAGGAATAGCGACTAATGGGCTAAGAAGGGACAAGTATTGTATGTAGAGGAAGAGCCGAACGGAGGAAGGAGGTAGCGGCCGGGGCATCTTCCACCGGCTGACCTTGGCGCTAGCCACTCGCCGAGCCAAGGAAACTTCTCCTTATTCTCACGTAATAACACCCTGCATCTTGGGAAAAACTTGCCAATCAATGACACATTTAACAATGGATCGTCACATTTACCAATCCTTTAAGAAATAATACATATATATATTTTTTTTAACTCCAAGATCATCCGAAATGACTAAGGGAAAAACTGGACGATCAGTAAATCAAAGGGTAGAAGAGCATACATACAATAAGACCCGAAATACCAATTTCGCTATCCGTCTAAACGAGAGTAACCATAAATTTAATAAAGACTCGGGAGTAAAAATAATACATCAAGTAGAAAATAGCGAAAAAATTAAATATTTATGAATCATTAAAAATAATAAAATCGTTCAAAACCTATCCAGATTTTTGTTTAAATGACCAAATAAGCATTTCCGATAGCCCCATTTGAAATCTGTTTCCAATAGGAACGGAAAAATCCAATGAGTCATAGGGGAAAAATTTAACCTACCTGCCCCCTTTCCCTTGCCACGATGGATATATTTCAGATATCTCTTAGATCTCCTGAGGTGAGTACTAATGTTTGATTGCTGGTCTTACATTTTTGAAAAATTTACTTTATATAATCCATGTAACATAGAACTGATGTGATATAAAATTTGTATGTTTTAGAACTGAAGATGTTTAGCATTCGAAACTAGTATTCCAATAAAATAATCCCAAATGAAGTGGCAAATAATTCATGAATCCTAACTAAATTGACCCTCCTATACCATCGTGCGTACCGCAAGTGAAAAAAAGACTCATTTACATAACAGTAATTGGACCAATTTGGACATACGGAGTTGAACTTTGGGGCTAATCTAAACCATCCAATTCATCTCTTATCTAAACCTTACAATCCAAAATCCTTAGAAAAATGCTAAATGCTCCTTACTTCGTCAAAAACAAACTTTCAAAACAAACTCCACAACCATCCAAATCCATTAGTATCACAACTTGCTTCTCGCAATTAGATAACTAAAGAACCTAATTAAACTTATATTTTTTGGTTTTGATATTTTTCAAATTTTGTAATATAAAATTTCAATTAAATAAAAATATATGTTTCTCTAACCTATATATTTTTATTTATCACTAGGTTACTGTTACTAGATAAAATCACTGGCGGAGCTATTAGATACAAGACCCACTTTATTTTATATTCATGAAAGTGCATCATAAGTTATACATTTTCTTATTTCTCATCTTTTTTTTTTATTTATTGATGTTTACAACTGTTTATCAAAAACATATACATTAAGTAAATGTGTTGATAGTGAATACAATGGCATGTAAATAACTTGTGAAGAACTACTCTCTTCAATAAAATCTACACTAAAAGGTCTAAAGGACACCATCTTTTCAGAAGCCTCGGAGGATTATCGGGAATGGAGTGAGAAGCAAGTTGGGAGACTACACTGGAGTGGTTATGGAGCTTACTATGGAAGGATAGGTACCTGCTCTGGGCTAAATCAGTAACATGAGGAACATTAAGATCTTAATGGATAAGTTTATTGGTCACATAGTAAGGAGCATTAAGGATTTTGGATTGCAAGGATTGGATACGAAGTGGATTTGATGGTTTAGTGGAGCCCAAAGCTCAACTCCGTACATCCAAATAGGTCTAATCACAGTCGTGTGAATGAGTCTTTTATAATTAATTGGGAGCTTTGATCGTTTGTCTAGTTTTCTCATCGTAATACGGAAATTTGTAACAGAAGTTAACATTAGTTTGAATATGGATTTAGAGTTTGTGTGTAAATCAAGGAGGGGACTCGATTGCGGAGCGAGTGGATTCGAATCCCACCTGGAAGGGTTAAAATATATTTCGTGGCGGACCCACGAGATGAATCTTGACCTTTCCACCCCTGGCGAGAACAGGTTGGTAGCCTGTAGGATAACCCGTCTTTCCTTCCCTATTTCGAGTACATATTTAGGAGGCTAAATATAAACCTAGATAAATAATGACTGAAAAAATTCGAAATAGGTAGCAATCGATATTATGTTATTTTGGGCGCGAGCAGAGATAGAGCAGTGATTCGACGACGTTGCAATGAAGTTTTGATAATTTAAATGAGAAATTTATTATTTTTAAAAATAATCAACACTTATTTACAATTAGGAAAAAAAAGAAAAGAAAAAAGGAAGCGGATACTGTACGGTATCTCCTTTCAAAGATACGTTCCCCAACCCTCGTTCACTGCTTAATTGAGTTGGTAAAACGAACTAAATAAAGCTCTTTTCAATGAGCGATGATCAACTCCTCCCCCTTACCATTGGAGTTATTATTTATACTGAGAAATGAAGCATAGGATTCCTAAACCAGCTGTCAATTTATTATTTTCACAGCTGATCGATAAAGGTAAAGGTCAGGCTGGATTAAGAAGGTGAATTATTATTTGTATGGCAGTTTTATATCAGAATTTAACTACTTTTTTTGAGAAAAACTTCCACCTAAAGATAGTCTAGTAGTAAAACTATTCAATAAAAATTATTTTAAAAAAAATCCGGAAATTTAACTCAGCTGGTTTTGGAATTATACTACCCAAATGAGCTTCGGCGGCTCTTAAAACATGATTTACTCTTCACTAGCATCACTAGTAATTTTGAACGACTCGATCATGAAAATAGCTATTGCGGAGAGTGAATCATAGTCCAACTAACCAATTAAAGTCTAATTATATCCTACCAACATTATAAGCAATTCTTTAATATGCCATATGCTTAAAACTGCCAATTCGAAGAGGCATACCAATCTATGAGTTGATTCTTTTTTTCAGGATCCAAGCATATTACAGGAAATACTAAAACGGATTATTTTTAAACATTTGCATGAAAACAAAATAGATGAATATAATCCCGAAAAGAATAGCATTTTCTGTGACAGAAGCCGATATGCAATCAATTAGAATACATGGCCAGATTTAGTTACAGCCGAAAAAAAAAAATACAAAACTACATTAAACATATTTTAAAAGCTGGAGAGATTAGGCCTCATTAATAATGAACTACCCAAAAATAAACGCGAAAGAACACATTTTGCGAATCAAGAATGACTCAATCTTACGTAAATACACTGGGCCAAAAAAGTTTGGAAACACTTACCAAAGTTTGGTAATGTGGGCCTAAGGTTTTTTGTTTTCGCTTTTCACTACACTTTTTAACGGTCTTACAAGCCAAAAATGTTACATCTACTTTCGTGAGAGAGAAAAAAAAATCAGATTCCAAGAACGATGGAGGCTTTTTTACATACTTTTTAACAAATTCCAAATGGCGCTAATGAATAGTTCCTTCCTGGAGATTCGACCAAATACAGGAAATCACTTTTCCGTAACTTATACACCATAGTTTGTAGCAATTTTCGGAGCGATAGTGCACGGTTTGTCATGGACAGTTTTTAAAATTTCCCGCTTGAGCAATTTATTTATTTTTGGTGGAGGTCCGTTCCGTGGTTCGCTGGATGCACAGCCAAATTCTTTATATATTTTTATAATTTTAGATACTGTACCTACGTTTTTATTAACAGCCCTCCCAATTTCCCTCACAGTATTTCCTTGATTTCGTAAAGAAACTATTAACTCGTGAATGGCTTATGGCACTTCCACCATGAATGTTAATCACAGACTAAAAGGATTTCTAATCATAAGACTTTGTTTCTGACATTTGTCCTTAAAGCCCACAGCGAGTATAACCAGTTATTATTGTTGAAATGTTTTGTTTTCTTTCATTACACAAGTGTTTCTAGACTTTTTTTGCTATATGGGATTATTTTTTTTACTTTAACGTTTTCTGTTGACTGCGGTAAATGTGCATTCAATGATATATTATGTTAATATTAAAGATTAATGTTTGTTGTGTAAAATAAGAGTAGTTTCACTATGGGAAGTTGCCTATTTTAGACAGGTGGAGCATAAGCGTAAAATTTTGGCAAGTGTTTCAAGACTTTTTTTTTGCCCAGTGTAGGCATAATAGAAGTTTAATAATTTAAATATAAATGAACACACGTGTATACACTTGAACTATTCTTTCCTGAACTACCAACTAAGAAAACAATAAGTATTTAAGAAATCGGTTACTATCCTTCATTCGGTTCAAGAGAAAAAACAAAACTTATCACTGAAAAATAATCATAACTCAAGAATACTTCTTAAAATTATACATATCCCCGAAAAAACAAGACGATTGAAAACAAAAAAAAAAAACTGTTGAAAATAATGCAACTGTATTTTGCAAGTATTATACAAGGACTAAGTTGCGAGACTGCTACTTCGTTTCTAAACAGGATAAGGGATACGAATTCATTCTTCATTACTGATTTGGAACTATTTTAATTATGTACCAACTGCCAAAATGATATTATAAAACCCATCTATAAAAGAAAAGTCCGTTTTAATCTATACCATTATATAAAAGGACGAGCCATTTTTCGTTTGTGATCACAAAACGCGAAAACAACTGAACCTATCAGTACCAAATTTTAACATCATCTTTATAGCTGCAGGAAACTTTATCAATAATAAAATCTTCCGATTTTCAATTATTTTGTTATTAAAAAAGTTAAAATATATGGATAACAGTGAAATTTAAAAATTGACCGAAAGGTGGCGAGCGCCATTCTAAATAAGAGGTTACAAAGGTACGGTGTTATATAGAGCTAGAAATTAATAACAAAATTTACTTATATGTAATTAAATAATTTAAAAAATAAATAAATGTAAGTGGTGTAACATGTGAATCCCAATGAAATTTGAAAATCGACTGATATCAGATTACAACTATTTCGCAACTGAGTTTACAATGGTAAAACAACTGAACCTTTCTGTACCAAATTTTAACTACATAATTTTCATGGTTCTAGGAAGGTTTAGCAATAATTAGCAATGAATTTTACAATAATTAAAATTTAAATGCATAACGTTGAGTGGCAGTAAAACGAGGCTTGTCAAACTGCCTTATACTTTTATGATAAGAAATTAAAATCCAATCAGATAAAATCGACAAAATTATTTCTGTCAAATAAAAATTATCATCAAATCAACATGTCAATCACTTTTTCATTTTGAGAATAAAAATATAAATTTATAAGCCTTTTGTTGTAAGCACTAATGGAGTCCATTTTCCGTAAGTTTCTTAATAGTCTTTGTACACCTGGATTACCAATTCATAGATAAGAATTAAAAATTAGATGTCTGATTAACGTTTTACTTAATCTTCTACCACCTAATCAGTGCTTTTTTTAATCAGGTTAAAAATTACCGCTATGAGTGAAAGTATCTTTGAGGAAATAATGCTTAATTGCATCCTACAATACAAGATTTTTATCGATTAACGTATAATACTTCAAATAAATAGTTTTGAATTTTTTTAAGTTATTTACTTATGAAAGCGGGCGAAGCCGCGACAGGTGAAGCTAGTATTTCAGCGAGGGTCAGTACTTTGAATAAAATATATTATACTTTTTTTTAAATTACTGTGTATATATTTTAAGACTACAATCATTCATCTTGACTCTTTGATGCACTTAGCTACAGATCTAAATTTACATTTTGGTGCTAAAAAACGCTTTTTATCCAAAGTTTGTTTAAATTAAAATTGTAGTTAATTTTCAACATGGAGACTCGATGGCCGAGTGAGTTTGGATAAAGGTCTCAGCGCGCTCGGTACTGAAGGTCTTGGGTTCGAATCTCACCTGGCGACCCACGAATAAATCTTGACCTCCCCACCCTGTCTAGAATAGGATGCTAACCTGTAGGATAACTCGTCCTCACTGACCTAGTTGGAGTACACAAAGACAATAAGCCCAAATATAAAATACAATTTTCAACATTATGTATTAAAGATCCGGTGAAAATTTGAAGAATTATGTACTAATACCTCAAACGCTATCCATTGCTTTGTTCACCTGTTTTAGAGGTTTTTTTTCACTGTTTTTCTTAGTTCAAAATTAACTGTTTGAGTCATAAAAATAGTTTCCAATAGGTTTTAGTTTCAAATGAACGATAAGAAAAGTGTCTAGGTAAATATTTAAGTGCACAAATGTAGAGCACTGTAGAGGCTGTCAACATTGATGTTTACCATGATTTCAAAAGGAAACACTTACAAAAATTGTTTCTACCTATATTCTTTTCATGATCTGTAACCAAGAAGTATCGATAAATCGGCAATCGATAAAAAATCATGAAAGAAAGGGTTAATTTATTTTCATATTTACATTTCATTGAAAGACTAAAACAACAAGAAACTGCCCGTCGTTACAGACTACTTCAACATTTACTAGACAAACGTTCAAAGCTCCCAATGAATTACAAGAGACTCATATACATGACTGTGATTAGACCTATTTGGACGTACGGAGTTGAGCTTTGGGGTTTCACTAAACCATCCAATTCATCTCGTATTCCATCATTACGATCCAAAATCCTTCGAAAAATCCTTACTTAGTCACCAATAAACTTATCCATAATGATCTCAATGTTCCATATATTGCTGATTTAGCCCACACCAAATACCTATCCCTTTCACAGTAAGCTCTATAACCACTCAAATCCATTAGTTTCCCAACTTGCTTCCCACTCCATTCCCGATAATCCTCCGAGGCGTCTGAAACGAAGATGGTCTAGAGACCCTTCTAGTGTAGAATTTTTAATCAAGTGCTACTGATGAGTAGTTCTTTTCAAGTTTTAACATGTTATTGTAATCGTTGTCAATACATTTATTTGATGTATATAGTTTGTACAGTAGTAAAGTTCAATAAATGTATGTATATATAAAAAAAAAATAATAAAAAAAAAGTTTCATTGGAGACGGTTGAGGAACATAGGAGAACGGGAGTCCTAAGAAATAAAAGACGAAGTTAACAATTTAGAAAATAATTTAGTACTGCTTTGTACTTAGAGGATTCCTCTTCAAAATAAATGTTAACCTAAAATCGTACGTTCTTTGAGATTCATAAATGAAAAAGTAAAACAAAACAAATGGGAGACACTATATTTCAAATATTTCAATGTTCATTTCAACAATACTTCTAGATACCTTCGGAATAAAGGGGGGAGAAAAACTAAATAAGTTGGATATGATTGTAATCCAAACTCCAGAATCAACTCTGAAGACGGAAATGGGAAGGAAAAAAGGACAATGATTTAATGGCGACCACACATTTAACATACACGCAGAAAAATTACTACAATTACAGCAGAACGCTTATTTACAGATCGCATGGGAAAAACTAGGAATGAATTAAGTTATTCGAAGGAAGTAACAAAATTAAACATAGAAGGAAAACGAAATTGATGGAATGCAAAAAGATCTAAAACGAGATAAATTAAAATGTACTGTTCGTTTTGAAAAATTAAGGAAATGAAGACAATTGTATTTTATCAGTAACTAAAATGATATATCAACTAAACCAAGAACATGACAAAAGAAAATCTTGATTTATGGAAAATTTAGTCTAAATCAGGAGTTAAATCCCTTTAATATCAGTTTAAAAAAAAATACAAGTATTATTACACAATTCTAGCAACCATTTATGTTTGTTCTTATCGTTTATCTTGATCCGTTAAGAGGTAGATCAGAAATAATTAGAAGAAAAATAATCCAATTATTGAGGCAAAACACGTATTCAACTAAAATATTAGTCATTGGAATTTCGTTTAAAAACTATTAAAAATATGCTAGAGAACTGATAAACAGAGAACGGACACTCGTCTTAATTGATGATAAATTAATAACATGTACAATTATATGCATTAAATATTACATATATACATTAAAAACCGCCGCAGCTTAGCGGTTCAAACATATGGTATACGTCTTTTGTTTTTTTTTCGCCACAAGTGTTCTTAGATGACACTCCAACACCCTGTTTAAAAAAAAAAATTACGTAATTGACCATTTGGAATTAGATCATCAATAAAAGGAATTCATTCATGAAACGACAATAAATATAAGTTTTGTATATAATTTTTTTTTTAATTTAAAATCTTATAACATCGTTAAATCCGTTATATTAAAACACGAACCTCAAAACAATGTAAATATTAATTTTATGAGATCACTGGACAATATTCTCTGAGAGAACATAACATAATTCTACTTTGAAAATTTTTAAATCAGCATACTGTTAGCATATTTAAAAAAAAGAAAAAAAAAGCTTTTCGGAAAAAAAATCATAAATACATATAAGACAAAACTGAATGACCTACACACACTTAAATAAAACATTTATGGACCTATGCATCACACATTTATGGAACTGCTAAACAGACACACATAAAAAGATTACAAACTTTTCAATCCGAGACAAATATAACACAAGCACCTTGGTACGCTTACAATAAAACTATACACACTGACCCACACATACAAAACAGTCATTGAACACATACGAACACAAAACAGACTTTTTTAATGAAATATTAAAAGGACACCCAAACTCATAAATAGTATGGCCACATCTCTCACGCTGGAGAATACCAGGAGGATACTGAAAAGAAACTGGATGAGATACCTACTTACATAAAAGTAAACCAAAAACAAGGGGTGGCCACTTTTTTTTATATGCAAAATATAAAAGAATGCTTGAAGCATGAAGGAGGGAAATTTGGAAGTTTTAATTTCGAGTGGGTACCGCTAGAATGCACGCCAGTAAAACAGTAACTGGTTACCAAAAAGTAGCTGTTAAACGGGGCAAGCCAAGTACCATAGTTTTTTTTATTCAACAACTTGGACCTGTTAATTTACTTGACTGCATCCCTTTCCATTTCTCTACTTACAATTTTGTTTATACACTGATTTCAGCATATCTACTAATTGTCAATTATGTTTTTAAAAGGTGTGGATTTAAAAATAAAAGTGAAACAAAAGCTATAAATTAAACTTTTTAACGTTAAACATTCAATATACAAGGTTAATAAGTTTACAAACCCAACATCAATGACGATTCTCGTCTAAATAAACAATCAGCAGTTAACACATATCTCAATGTTCTAATATTATATTTTACTACAATAATTTATTTTTAAAACCAAATTTTAATGAAAAAAAAAACATCTATTATACATATATGGGAAGATCCTTGAACGTAAAACGAGTCCATTGTTGCCTCAATTTCGTTTGAAATACCAACTACAGTGAACAGTATTCTATAACGTTGTTATAATAAACCAAATATAATATAAAATACATAAGAATAATTCAAAAAACTAATGAACAAAACATCGATACTTAAAACAAGCTGATTATAAATCCAATTAGTTTTTTATTACCGTTTCCCTGAACGGTGTCAATCCTTTACTTAATTAAACCACTTTGTTTCAACCTTTAGCCATTGTTATTTTTCATCCTTCAGATCACTCGAAAGCAATAATAAATTTGTTATAAAGATTTCATTATAAGTAATATATAGTTGAATTTCTTAATAATTAAAACAAAAAATAATAATAATTTGTTGTAATTTTATTGTTCAAAATGGTATAATACTTATAATTATTAATACTTGCTAAGTTCTAAAATGATATGGTTCATAAAATAATTATACAATGATGTAATACTATTTTGTTAGTCATCGCTGAGAGTGGAATAAGCTTAGTCATATTCCCTTTTCAATAACGTGATCAAACTCAAACCCCAACTTTTTTTTTAACTATCAATTTTAAAATCATGTCGCTCTTTTAAATAAAGATAATTGAAATGAGCACAGATAAAATAAATGACTTACTTTCTTAAAAGTTAAATTAATACTAAATGACAAAAAGTAAACAAGACAGTTATTAACACCTTAACCTTAAAACTAGAAAAAAAAATCACAAAATCCCTTTGAAATCCTACAACTCAGCTGTGTAAAAGTACTTTAAATTCGTACATATTTTAAAAGATGTCCACAGGGTGCCAATAACTGATTTTACATTACTTATTGTATCTATTTCGTAAAATACATTCCTATTGTATCTATTTCGTAAAATACATTCCAGAAATAATGTTTGGTGTGAACATTCTTGTTTAGCTTTAAGTATAGAAATCAAGGAAAAATAAATGTAAATTTCAACTTTATTGGATTATTCTTTCTATAATTATGGTATGATTTTTTCCTTATAAGAGTGTCAATAACTGTCTGGTTTTCCCTACTTAATTTACTAGTGAAATTTATTTTCTTATAAAACTAAATACCTACAACTCAAATAGTTAAAGAGTTAACAAACTTATTCACAACGTGAAGAAAGCTTGGGAGTTGACAATACATCCTACTGGCCATTTTTCAGATACAAAACTAATCCCCTGGAGACCACAAAAATATCATTACATAATTCTGAACATTGCTGATGACTTTGTCAAAGAAAGCATTTAAACTATAATGATTTATTTGTTGTATACCATATAACTTATTTTATTTTAAATTAATTCTTTAAAACATTATTCAGGTGACTTCATTAAAAATTAATAAAATTCCTTTTAAATTCAACAACTCGACTGTGTAAAAATAGTTTCAATTCTGTCCATATTTTAAAAGATATCCTGAGGTTGTCAATAGCTGATTGTACATTATTGTACCTATTTTATAAAACATTCCAGGAATAATGTTTGGTATGAACTTTCTTTTTTAGCTTAAAGTATAGTAATTAAGGAAAAATAACTGTAAATTTCAACTTTATTGAACTAATCTTTATAAATTTATAGTATGAATACCCCCCCCCCCTCCCAAAAAAAAACGAATTAATACCTAAATTTCACACAAGTATTTTATTGTATTTTGTTTCCAGTTAAGAGCGATTAGGAACTGCCATGGGGAATGAATTACTGGTGAATAAAAAGACGATTATAAACCATAAAAACTGAACAACTTCATTATAATGAAATCAAATAGACAGACTCTATTTATAAAAACTACATAATGTAATTTTTACCCATTTGGTTTAGTAAGAACACAAAATTTTATCAATTAATAATTATTAATGATAAATCACTAATAAATACAAGACATTTCTAAAGAACAGAAGGGAATTTTGTACTAATACCTTATCACATAATATAATTTTAAATTGGTTTAGATAAGAAGACTTTAATTGAGCAATTAAATTATAATCATTTTAAACTTCAAAATAATTTAATTTTTTATTGTTTTCCAATTTTTTTATAAATGACTATTTATGTTGGTCCCATTGGGTATTATAATATTAAATACTGAAAGTTTCTTCAGTTTTCACCTTTTAAAGAAACCAGATGGAATACCCATAATACAAAAACACTCTTGATACTCATAAAGCTAAAACAATATAGATTTAAAAGGTATATGGTTAAACCCGTAACAGATATACATTTTGTCATGGAAATTACCACAACTTTGGTGAAAACAGGAAAACTCACTTGTTTTTTAACTGACTCAATCATGGTATGTATGCTGTTCCTGAACTTCATGAAAAATAAATCATAACCTGTAGCATAGGCCTTGGATGAATACTTGGTAGATGTACGATTTCTTCACCAACGATAGTCCAAAAAGATAATTTGGCCAGGTTTACACTCAACCATCAGTTTTTTCTCAAATTAATGGAACCCAATTAATCGTAGCTGGGTATGTTCCAAGCGAGTTTCCTAACCCCAGGGTCAATTCTAGGATGATCTAAGAGAATAAATGTTTAACTCAAACCTGGGCTCGGTAGTTAAAAGTTCAACCCAGTGAGTTACTGCATCTCCAACTGTCTTTTTACATCAAACTTAAATACTATAAATCAATTTTTATCATAATTCATAGTTTAATAGTATTACTCAAAGGAAGTTTAAGACATTATATATTAGAAAATATTACATTTGGAATATAATGTATGAACTACAATATACTGCTAAAATAAGAGAGTAAATAGTCCGAAAATGGGAACTACTTCCCATAACATGTAGTACAAGCATGTTAAAATTAAAATAACAAAAACCCTGCACTATTTTAACCCCTAAAGGGTCTTGGGTTAAGTTCTTGTTAAGGAAGTATTGTTTCCAGATAAACGGTAATAAAAGGTTGGCAAGTTTTTCCTCTATTTTAAGATACCCACTTTATAGAAGCTAGGTTTGACACAAAAGCGTCAACCGATGCCAAAGTCGATCCAAGAATGGAATAACAGCAAATTAATTTTCTGCAAATAGAAAGACTTGAACTCATGTCCAGAAGTGGTTCAGTACTTCACCTTAACTACACCGCTCCTCAATTAAAGATAAATAAAGAGTAAATTGGAAAAAACAAAATAGCAACTTACAATTTAAACACAGACTCCTTACTTAACTAATGATATAATTTACAAATTTTATATATTAAAGAATAAAATAAAGACGTTCATTAAACTAAAATTTGTTTGCTTAAATAGTCTTCCTTAAAAGAAAAATGCCTGTGAGCAATAATTTAAGGTTAAGAGTGGATCAAGTTCAATAAATATCTAAATAGCTTACACCAATCACTACAGTCAGATCGTAAAAACTGAAGTAGTAACCAACACACTCAGTTCAGTTTCATTGATGTGAAAGTGGATAGGATCAATACAATAGTTGTTACGAACGCAACAGGATAAAGTTAAGAAAGTTTTAAAACTTTTATAAACTTTGAATATAACATAAATATACTATTAACCACTAATTAGGCTTAAAGCCCATAGACAAAATACTTTATGCTCTCATTAAATTCACTCACCTAATGTTGGAAGTGGGAACATAATTTGCTTAGAAAATCATACTTCTGTACCACATAGACAAATCAATAAAAAATGACAGGTTACAAATTATACAATATACAGGTTTATAAAAAAGTATTTATGCAGAATTGTTTTATAACAACCCATTTGAATCTTACATATCGAACATAGGAGGGACAGAACTAACAAAAAAATTTACTTTAAATTTAATTTAACAGTTATCCATAAATTAATTACTATACAATGCATCATTCCATCTATATTTGGAGTAATTAAGGTCAAAAACATTCTCCATAAAATACCTTAAAGCAAAACCATAAAGAATTGTAATATTTCTCTACTGAACAACACTAAATAATGAAACATCCTACTTAAATAAAGTTTAAGTGGAGGAGACTAAACAATGCTGTAAACAATGATTTCTTGTAATTTTGTTTTAATAATTAAATTTTTTTTTATAAGCACTATGCTTTCAGAGTGTTATAGTATCCATAATAATTAATTTATTGTATTAGATAATAAAAATAAGAGTTGGTTGACATGAGTTTATTTTCAGTGTTGACTGTCAGTGTGACGACTTGAGAATTCGTGACTCATGGGCACACCTTATGTCCAAGAGAGCACACAAGGAAGAGAGGACATCCACCAAGAGGCTGGGACAAGGAGATGAAGCTGCTGAGGGGCAGCCTGGAAGAGAATAGCAATGGATAGGAAAGAGTGGAAACGGATGGGACAGGTGCATTATTCAGTCTGGTTGCAAGAATAATAGAAACAATCAAACTTAAATCCTCAAATAAGAGTTGATTTTGTTCATAATTGAATATGTATAGAAAAAATAGAAAGATTTTGTATATTTTATGAACAAATAACGGTTATTATTATTATTATCAGATAATTACAAATTAGAAATAATTTGATCAAATTAAACAACTGATTAAATTTGATAATATATTTAATAATGAGGACTTCATTAACAGTGCTCTAAATAACAATCCGTGTGAGATTAAAATTACCTAGGACTAAATCGAAAATAGTTCAATAATACCAAAAAGCACACAGTAATAGATTTAGGATAAAATTCTTATTAAAAAACAATAATCCTACATTCCATGGCAAATCGTTGAATTTCAAGAAAGCAAAATACTTTAATTCTATAAATAAAACAATATAACAATAAAGAAAAATAAGCATGCGTCTACTTACTGATTTCGGCATAGTGACAGGTTATATAACTCTAAACTACTAACAGAAATTAATCTGTAAAAAAAACAAACATATACATTACAAATACATCATAATGTTGACAAGAAATAATAAATGTATATTAAATATTTTGTTGAATATCAGGTGATATTCCATTGGGACCAGAACTTAGACAAGGAAAACAAGTTGTCTACATATACATATATGATACGCAGAATGTTTTATTTTTTTTTCTGTGAAAATTAATAAGCACTCAGTTACCTGAACAATGATATACATATTGGAAATATATGTTTAAGCTATTGCTCTTTCTAGGGTTTCTGGAGCAAAGGAATAAGCTGAACTGTTGGTACAGCAATAACAGAAAGTTCAAATCAATTTACCGATTAACAACAAACTTACCAGAAGCATAGTACTAATAGTTATTGTATAATATAAATAACTACTTCTGATATAAATTGTTGTGTGAAATCACACAACTAATACAACTTTACATTGCTTAGGAAATTTTGGAAAGTAATCAAAATAGAAGTAGTATCTCACTCAAAAATAAATAAAATTCAAAATTTCTTTAGGTAGCTAAGTACTTTTCAGATGAGTCTAAGAATATATAATAAAATATAAAAGCGGACAGCCTAAAAGAACCACAAATACTACAAGGATTATAAACGGAAAGGCGATAAAAAATGTATATTTCAATCAAATTTAAGAATTTGACAACTTACAGTTAACAAAATGGATAAATATTTGCAAAACAAAACGACATTAGTAGGGTCCCGCCCTACAATAACCAAAACCTATTTCACAGATCACGTTGACTGACAACTCACGTCCAATATGGCGCTCGACGGCAGTGAAGACAGTTATTAATTTAAACCTTTTAATACCACTTGTAGGGGGCGGTCTTTAGTGTACATCAGTGGTACAAGATGATAAGTTTACATACTTTGAAACATATCATCTGATGCTATCGTTCAATAAATAATCCACAAAAACTCTCGGTGCAAGTACACATGTTATTAGGTCTTATTACAATCTAAAAGTTAAAAATTTGTATAGGCTCATTTGGATTTCCACTATGAATCAAGCAACAGAAGAATCAGAAAAGGCACCAAAAGAGCATTCAGAAAAAGTTCTTTATAAATTCAGATACGGAACGAAAGCTCCGAAAGATGAATACTACTATGACTTCCAGTTCGACGCAGAACCAGTTGATTTCGATCACCGTGCTTTACGAGAAGAACGTCCGGAACCATATAAAACCTTCAAGTTTCCAGAAGAACATACATTATTTTTAATCAAACCCGGAGCCATGATTTACAAAGATCAGATTATAAAAAGGGTATATGAGGAAGGTTTCCTCACTTTGAAGGTAAAAAAATCATATTACACCAATTGCATTTGATCACTTCAGATTTCATCTGTTTTTTATATGTTGTATGTTGATTTATGAATGAACAAGCTATAGTTTCTATTGATAGATGAGTCCCAAATATGTTGCCAAACTGAATGCTTTGTAACAAGCAATATAAATTAGAATCATCCATAGCCCATTTTTAAAGTATGAATCCGAAAATCTGTTACCAAGATACATTCATGAACTCGTGTTTCCATCTAATGGTGGCAAAGCACATCAACTGAACTAAAGCCGAATTCTTTAGTTATTGGAATTGTGATATGGTATCCACTTATTCTTTGTAATGTATATTGGATACAAGATAATTCAAAGCTTGGACAACTTCTTCCCATTTTGGTGACATAGATTAATTAATTTGCAAACCTGTTTAAATAATCAGGATTTTATCTTAATAACAGGAATGTTGATTTTCCAAATGTATTTTTGGATTGTAATGAATTCCTTCGACCGTTTTTTTTTTTATTTATGGACTTGAAATTCTTAAAGTTTAAGCTTATTAGCGATTGATTATTAATAATCTGAGATAACTCTTAAATTCAGTTAGCGTAAGTAAACATATTTTCATTTCTTAGAAAAGATTTACATTTTTTAAATTTAATTTAGGAAAAAACTGTATGGCTTACTAACGAACAAACTAGTGAATTCTACAATGAACATTACGGGAAACCATGGTTTCCGAAGTTTATTATGAAAATGGTTACTGGTCCAATTCATATCATGGTTCTAGCTAAAGATAACGCTATTGAGGATTTAAAGGCATTAATGGGTAACAAAAGAGTATCCATTGCTAGAAGAGAAACTCCATATTCATTGAGGGCATTTTATGGGCTGAAAGGAGATTCAGCTACCAATGCAGTCCACGGCAGTGACAATGTAGAAGCTGCGGCAAGAGAGATTCGATTTTTCTACCCACAAGGTATGAATAATTTATTTATACAGGGTTGTTTATTTACTTTATTAAGAGGGATAATCGCAATATTTTTTAAAAAATGGTACGTATATTTACATATAAAATCAATGATTTACTTGGTATTCGTATTATCGTAAAAAAATGATTAAACAATCAACTTTCTTTCTTTTTTCTATTTTCAGTGTTGATTGAACCGTTTCCTCCGGTTCCAGTATGCATGGATTATGTCCAGAAAAGCTTAAGTGATATATTGCATAAAGGGTTAATAGAAGTTAGTAGAGCTAAACCATTACATCCGCTGAAGTGGTTAGCAGAATGGTTTCTTCTCAACAATCCAGATAGTCCATTGATCATTCCTAACTATATAATGTATCATCATTAAAAACATAGTTTTGTGGGTTTAAAATACTTTGATAGGGCTTAGAGTAAGCAAATAAACTATATTGAATGTCGATATGAAATTTCTTTTCAGTAATTAAATTGTATAATAAATGATTTGTTTCAGAGTAAACTTATTCTTTTAACTGATGTCCCTCTAATTTACTTCTCTTTTTTTTATTTATCTTTTTCTTTTTGAGAGATTTCCTTTTAACTATTTTTCTAACTATCCCATTCCGTTATAATTTTAAAAGTTCCAACGTTTAGTTCTATAGTTTTAGGATTGATGAATTAATTACCACTTCTATTGAGATTCTATAGATTTATAAACACCCGTGCTTCGTAAAATAATGCCGGTCTGTGAACACATTTTCTTGGAATTAGAAGAAGAAATTCAACAGTGCAGAAACGTTATACCACAAGATTAGAAACTTTTCGATCACATCTATCCCATAATCACCTCTTAACATATAATTGTAGAATGAGCTGATTTATAATTTTAAAGGAAAATGGACAATGGTGATGAAATGGTTAAATAGATGAAAGGCCACGATCAGTAATAGAGAAAAAATTGAGAAGGTAATTAAACAAATAGTTGAACAAAAAAAGAAAAACATCACTTTACCAACTTATTTGCGGAACAGCTATGAACATTACAGCGATCCTTCTTGGAGTAATGCAATAAGGTAGCGAATAAAACAATTACGCTAGCTGGCGAAACGGTGTAGCTGAATTCAAATAGTAATTCTGGGTACACATGAGCTGGAAAACAATCGGAACGTTAAGTTTTTAAGCGAATAGTCAGAACTCCATTGGCAATATAGGACTTATGCACATGGCACGCCGGCAGCTATCGGACACATTAAACCTATCTCGATAGGATTGGGGCTGCCGCTGGTTCCTCCCCCTATCTGCGTTATTTTCTATCCCTCGCGTTTCAGTAGTACGTACGTGACATAGGGACTGTGAACAAGATGTCGCTGCGTCCGTTCTATGTGGTGCTTTTTCAATGTGTTTTCGATAACATAATGATTAATTTCTTTTCAATTATTTATTTAACATTAAATATAATTGGATAATCTCTGCGTTATATTAATAATTAGGGATCGGATTTTTATGTATTTAAAAAATGTCAAATATTTAATTAAAACATGCATTTATTTTCGTCAAATATTTATAATTTCCATTTTATAAATAATTTCCAAAGGTGTTACCGGAACTCTCACTGAATTGTTTTGCCCTTTTAATGCATCGCTGATTATTGCAGCCAATTCATCTAACAGACGAATAGACATTCGCAAATAATTGAAGAATTTTTGTTCATCTTCCCTCAATTCTATGAAAATAGTATTGATAGCGCCTTTTAAATATCTCGTTAAATGGATGAACTCAATATCTTATTTTATGATCACTTTTATAAACGTATTTGTACACAAAGTACGAAACTAAAACCTTCTTTTTATAAATTTCAACTTTCGCTTGATCCATCTCGTAAGAAACAATACACAACACTGAAGAAGAAAGAATCCTCATCCAGTTGGAAAATTCCAGGTATCAAAGAGATAGGACGCCGCGCCCTATCTTCCATAAGCACAGAAACTCATATATGTATTAAAAAGATAGGATAGAAAACAATCTCGGCGTTCCGATTGCAGCTCATGTGCACCCAACCTAATACCCCACCCATTACATTCTTATTAAGAGGTAAACTTTCTTTCAAAAAGCACTTTTATTATCAGGTCCCTTAAAAATGCATTGAGTAAAGTAGTTAAAGGAGTGGGATTATACCTACTCTTGATCAATTCTTTAGGTCAAAGGAGCTAAGAAAAACAAAAACCATTTTGACCGACAGAAGTAAAAGCAAATATATATAATTAATATAAATGTCTTTGTTGATATTAGAGCTGTAGAATAACGCTAAAGAGATAAACTAACCATTGATCCTTGACCAGTTTGTACGTGTCATCACATAGAACGTGTATTTTTTGGTGAAAGTCGTAGAGATAAATCTTCCAAATGCTCTACATTCAGGCTAAGCACCAATAGTCACATTTCACAAGTGATTTGCTTTACTGTTTTTTAATAATATTCAATTGGCAATACAACTAACAGCTCTCACCTCTAAACCTTTAACCTTTAGGTCTCTTAGTACCAGAACCCAGGCTTTAGCCGATTGTATAAAAAAAAAAAAATATTGTACCATGGTTTTGATTCAAGATCGGCTTAGAGTGTAACAAGCAACACTGCAGCCACGCGGCTTGACTCCAGTTTTACTTTCAAAAAAACAGTTTCCATTGCTTCTTGACGTTATGGATAAAACATCGCTATTACTTTGTCTCCTTGAAGAAGATAAAATAGGATTATTAATTTTATATTCTATATTATTATTTTTTTCTAAAACAATTAAAAACAAGAAAAAGTAAAAAAAACGACGGGCTCAGAGGATACAGAATGTTTTGTTTCAAAGAAGTCTTTCGAAAAATAATTCCAAGTTCATAATTATGTTTTATTAAAATTTGAATGTTCTAACCTTCAGATTCTTCCTATATGTAACTAAATTTATGAGACCTGCGATTCTCAAAAATTATTGCTGAGGTACATGATGGTATAAAAGATTCAGTACAATTAGGAATGATGAATTAATTGCCACTTCTATTGGAATTATTTAATTTGAAAACTAGTTTCGAATGTTCAACATTCATTTTCAGTTCTAAAACATACAAAATATTCAAAACTCAGCACTTTGTTACATGGATTATGTATACTTAAGTTTTCGAAAGTGTAAGGGAAGAAATATGTTGGTTCTCACCTGAGGAGATCAGATTTCTGAAATATATCAAGAGTGGAACAGGAAGGGCCAGGTAGGTTAAATTTATTGGTGTTTTTCCCCATGACTAATTGTTTCATTCTGTTGCTATTGGAAACTAATTTAAAATGGGACTCTTGGAAATGCTTATGTGGTTTTTTAAACAAGGTCAATAACCTTTTTTTTTTTTAAATGATCGAAGGCATTAACTGAAACAATTTTTTAAAATATTTTGGCCTTTAATAACTGAATCCGCTTTCATACCCCACACCATTATCAACCATTCATCCATAAATCAAGGCCTCCTTCTAACACTAGTATCCATCCCATACTGCTATCCTCCTGCTATGCAATCTAAGAAGAGTTCTGGTTTCCAAATCCAAAGACATAACTTTACCTTGCCTTCTTTTTGAAGTAAACAAATTTTAATGGTGTGTAAGTAAGCGATAAGGGCAAGATGGAACTACAATATTAAACATAAAAACATTTATTGTATTGATATACAACTTTTTGACAAAATAAAAATATCTTACATTGAATGAGTACTTTCTATATACAACAATCAAAAACAAAAACTAATAAATTAATATCACATTTATCATTATCTACAAAAAATAGATCTACTGAAGACTTGAATTTGTATTTTAAACACAGATTATTTTTTAAAATATTTACATCTATACAAAAATGAGAATTAAAAAAAAAGAAAAACAATTTTTTTTATAATACAGTAAACATACAACATCAAGTTTATTAAATACAATTAAACACCTTAAAAAGGTTCAACATTTACAATGATAAAACTTAAGAAGTTAAATAGTATTTTGAAAACCTAACTTTCTCTTTTTCCAAAATGTTCGAGTATTGTGAATTATATTTGATGAATGAGCTGAATAAACGTTTTTCCAATATGCAACGTTCTTCACCCTCAGAATACTACTGATATGATGTATCGTCTTCTCAGTAATTTGTTTAGTATTTGGCTTCCAACTCATCAAGATAGCAGTGCATTTCATAAGATTATGCCGTCTTAACAACGATATTGCTTCAATAATAATTTCATAAAGATGGGTAGCTAAAAATAATAATAAATTAAAGTTATAGAAATATGTTTTACTGTAAAGGTTATTAATACAGTGAAATTCTAATTATATGGATATCCCATTATCCGGATTGATTTGAAGAAAATATATTTTTTTATTACATACATTTTTTTTTAAATAACAGATATTGTAGGTCGTGGTTCGGAGTTTACATAAAATACAATAGGTCCCGTCTTATTAGCTTTCATGACACAATAATAGACGTAAAACTGAATAGACCAGGTACTGCGTTTCAGAATTAGGGGACAAGCCCACACATTTCATAACAGTCAAGTTCTAAATAAACGTACTTAGTGAATTTCTAGAAGCATAGCACATCAGTCCTACATGGGTTTAGTCCAGTCTGGGCTCAATTGCCAAGGAGGGTGGTCTCTTTATAAACTTAAAGAGTTATGGCACCTAAAAGAAAATGTGTTATATTAACTGTATCTGAAAAACATTCGATTGTAGAACGTCTTAAAAATGGGGAATCTGTGTCAGAGCATCCACGATCTCTGATATTCTAACTAAACTTTGTTGTTACTTAAACATAATTTTATAAGCGGCTGCATTTTTAATTATTTAATAAAATAATAATCAAAACTTTACATATGTCTTTATTTTGTATTTCAATACTCTAATTCAATAGTAAATCTGATTATCCAAATTTTCGGGTATCCAGATCACATTCAGTCCCAATTAATCTGGATAATCGAAGTTTCATTGTACGTAGAAATAAAACAATAAAATAAAATACAATTTTATTATTGTAGCTCCATACGGGAGAGGCGTACGTCAGTAATGGTCTTATGATAGATTAATACAGAATGATTTTGTTTTTGATCAACAGTGGGGATTTTCTTCTGAAATATGGGGCCATAGTACTTATAAGTTTTTTGACCTTGCCGCATTTATTTATCCATTTTAATAGATTTTATATTGTTCCTGTTAAATAAAGCTTGATAGGTATTATTTTGAGGGCATATAAACAGCTGTGATAAACTCAAAACAGTCAATTCACTAATTTCTGATATTCTGACTTTTTCTGGACGAAAAGTAACACATCACAAAGATATTAGTCATTTAATAAACACCTATTCGTTTAGTTTATGAGTAAGGCCACAGATGCATCAAAAAATAAATAATTGGAGAAAACATTCCAGTACATTATATACATATTCGGGCATAAAATCACACACAGTACACACCTCAAGGCCACCTTCCCATAACAAGTGAATTTCAATCCCCCTAAGTAAATGAATGTGTAATAAAAAAAAAAAAATTTTTTTTTTATATGTCTTTATTAAGATATAAGGTCGAGAGGAGACGGAGCCTCCCTAACACTTGGCTAATCAAATGTCTAGAGTATCATCAATTGAAAGTAATACATTAAGCATCAGATATTGAAAACCTTGAGGTTTCAGCACTAAGCCGAGGAGCAAAACAAAATATATTTAACAGAGCAAAAGAAGAAAATATTTAAATAAATTCGATCCTTTAATTGGGTTTATAAACATGCTTCTGATAAAATAATGAGCAATCGATAGATTCTAAATGTGAGATAACAAGGGAATTTCAATCCTTCAGAGTGAATGTACGTATGTGTATAAAAAAAAGTCATAATAATAATACAGCAAAACTCTCATTATCCTGAGTAATTGGGGCCGAAATTGATCCAGATACCCAAAAATCCTGATAATCAGATTTACTATTGAATAAGGGTATTGGAATAAAAAAATTCGGACATATGTAATGTTTTAACTGCATATTTAAAAAAATTATATCCATTATAGCTAAACTCACTATGTAGTGTAAATTGTTCTATTACCAAAACATGTATTAATACCTAATATTTTAAATTAAAATTTAATAATTCTAAACTGTTATGTGGTGTTTATAAAATTATATCTATGTAACAAATAAGTTTAGATAACATGTCAGAAATCGTGGATATTCCGAAACAAAACTCATCCACCAAAGGACAGTTTTTCGGACACAGTTAATACAACACATTTTCTTTTAGGTGCCACAACTCTGAGTTTATAAAACAGACTAATTCCGACAGCAATAACCATATAGGATGAATGTGCTATCCTTCTAAAAATTCACTAGGAACATTTATTCAGAATTTGAATGTTATGAGGTGTGTGTGCTCTAATTCTGAGACACAGTTCCGTTAGCTGCCTCTTGGCCTAATTAATTTTACATCTCTTATTGTGTCATGAAAACTAATTAGACGGGACCTCTCACATGGCTGAACCATGGCCTACAATATCTGTTTATAAACTATTAAAAAAAAATTGTATGTAATAAAAATATATATATGTATATTTTCTTCAAATCAATCTGGATAATAGAAATTTCACTGTGTATGTCAAAATTTAAATATAATACTTACAATGTGACTCCTGAAGCATTCGTTCAAATACTTCTAAAGTATTTTTAACTACATGAGCAGCTTTTGCGATCGGGAATCCTCGGACGACTCTCCCTAAAAAAATAAATAATAAATTTATAAAAACACCACACAGCTAAAATCTTAACGAAAATTAAACATGGTCAGCCTGGATAAAAAAAAAAAAATAATAATAATAAAAATGATGGAGCATTTTAATAGAAAGCTAAAATAGAATATATCTGTTCAAAGGTGCGAAATATTGTTGAATTAGATATGAAATTAAGAATAAACGATAACAAAAATATAAGTAAATACTTCTAATAATCTCAGAAAAACGGTCTAAGATCAGTGTAACAAATTGTTTGAATAATAATATATTTATTTATCAAACTTGTCATTTTTCTGGATTATATTAATCAATGGTTTCTGAGACCCGTCTTTTCTCTTATCCTTTTATAACATCTTTTTCGAATCCAATCTTATATTTCTCAAAGCCTTCCTCTTGAATTTCATCTCTGTGGCCTTTGTTTGGCTCTCTTATTTCTTAATCCCAGGCCACCTTACGACTGTATAAATCAGTTTATGTAGAAAGATTTGCTTCTAAACAGTCATTTTTTGTCTTTTTCCTCATTTCTATTTTGCCTATAACATTGCATAGTTGGTAATACACATTTATTTCTTTTCTTAGATGCTGGTTTATTTCAGAGTTCAGGTTTTTTTTTCTCTTTTTTTTCTTTGTTTTTTTTTTTTTAAATTAGCAACTATAAATAACAAAATTAAATACGTATGTAATTCACTTTTTCCCCTTGCCACTTGTTTAATCTTTAAACCGCCTCATTTGGTTTGTTACTAAAAAATACCTATATTTATACATTTTGTAAATCATTTCATAGAAAAAAAACAAACAGAATAAGCCTGGAGTCCATCCCTCCATTGATTGTAGTAAGAGATGAAAGGAAGTATGAGTGCAGTTGACAAATCCCGGAATCAGTTAATACTGGAAAGCTAAAAAAACAAGCATCTAGCCCAGCATCTTCTGCTCCAGGTTATAAAATGAGAAAAGATAAGCAAGAGGTAAGCAGCTGGTTAAACATGGATAGTATGGAAATAGGATAAGAATTTTAAATGACAACAGAATTATAGAACAAATGCTGAGTGCTCAAAATGAAGCTAGTGATAAAAATGATAACGATGACGTTTCTAATTCTTCCACTATTTCATGCAAAGAAGTAGAGGAAATGTTAACTAATTGTAAGTACATTAAGTGGTTTCGAGCAGCAATGTGAATCAGATATTTCACACCTGATGGGATGCGGCAAGTTTAGCTTTTTTGTGTTTTTTGTCATTTTCACTCAAGTCCAATGTGTTTAATGTTCATCTGTTCGTTTTTACATTCAATAAATTGCAAAAAAAAATTACAATTATATAGTTTAAAATGCTTTTTTGTTACTTTACCAGCAAAATTCTGTAATTCGTCATTTCTGTTATTTCGTCACCCCCCTCTCCCCCACTCATGACGAATTATTGAATTTCTGCTGTATTACTTATTTTGGGCCCTGAAGTATTGATCTCAACCTGTTCCAGGTTTACTACTCTGCATGTCACGATTCCTTGCTTCCTAGTCCCACTTTTTGACACCATTATTTATTTATTTACTCATTGTAGGATTTATTGACATCCTCATCCAACTGAGGGCTTCCTTCCATGTTTATACCACTTCTTGCAAGGTTCTTCTAGTTTTAAACATTAGTCCAGTCAATGAACATATTGCAGAGTGCATGGAATAAGCAAAAATTTTTGACCTCATAGCTTCATTATGAGTAGTTAGAAGGGGGTGAGTTTACAGTGAGGGGGGAGGGGAGAAGGTTCCATTTTTGGGTTTCACGATTTTATCTCAAAAACGGTGGACTCTAGAAACATATGTCTCAAATTAAAATTAAAGATAATTAAACTTCCTAAAAAATATATTCTATACATACTTCCAACGGTTTTCGAGATGTACATTATTGAAAATAGATAATTTTTGAAAAAAAAATAAATTTTACCTCCCTATTAGTCAAACATTTGCTTCTAGTGCCTTCCACGATCATTTCTCAGAAAAAAAAATATCAAAATTTAAGTTTAAGAGCATTAAATTTATTTTAATTTCATATATACGTTTCTGGCACTTAAAGCAAATTTTTGACAAAAAGTGAGGTAAAAACGATTCTTTTTTTGATGATTTATGATTTTTAATAACCTATTCTCAAAAACTGTTTGAAGTTCGACAAATATTTATAGAAACAATTTTATAGGAAATTAAATTAGCTTTAATTTTGATTTGTAGCATATATTTCTAGAGTATATTGTTAAAACCCAAAAATGGGACCTTCTCCCCTCCCCCCACCATACGCTCACCCCCTTCTAACTAGCTACTCCTAAAGAAGCTATGAAGTAAAAAATTTTCGCATATTCCATGAACACTACACACCTCATTGCAGCACTCATTGACAGGACTACATTATGAGTATATCATCGGCAAATAATAGAGTTTAGATTTAAACAGGATGCGTTTAGCTTTCCATATTATCCTTTATGAAGAATAATACGCTTAAGGTGTCTCATCATTTTACTCCAATTAACATTTTAAATATGTCTAAATAAAATTTTAATTTATTGCCATTGGTCCTAACTAAACCATAAACGGATTTATTTGACTAATAAACCCAGGAAAAATACATTTTTAGGAAAATATATAACTTAATGGAATAGATAAATTACGTTAGTTCAAATAATTTTAGGTAAAAGTGAAACTCACCAACTGTTAAAATATATTCACAAACTTTAATTTCATCCATATCTTTTGAAGACTGTAAAATGGGTAATAGTTTTTTTTCCACTATATTTAAAGACCACTCCCAAGGTTCACATTTACACAGCAGAACGAGAGCTAAACTACCGCCTAAAAAAAAAATTATAATAATATAAAATAAACATATTAGTAGCTCAATATAAATACATTTATCTGATTCATTTATTTCAATCATACTATAAAGAATTTTTAAAAAATACAACATTAATATTACTATTCTATATAATAGAATTTAAATAAAGATAAAATATACTATACCTTTGGCAGCAATATTTTCAATTATTTTATCAGTAATTTCTTCACGCCTCATGAAATTACATTTGTACCCAAAGTATTTAAAAAGGTAGGTTCGTATATTATTAATGCAATAAATATTTAATGATTTTTCATCAACAGCAGATGCTCCCGTAAGCAAAATGAAAATAATGGTTTGTGTGAGCAAACAATCTGAAAAAAAAAGTAGATAATAATTATTAATATTTTTTTTAAATGTACTATACGAAGCTAAACAAAAAATGAATAAAAATAGTATCAGTAACCTAACTTATATTTAGGTGTATTCATCGTTTCTTTTAAACAATTAAAATGTCATATCGGTCGTATAATAATTCATATTACAGTAGAACCTCACTAATCCGTCTTCTACTTGACCGACTTTCCAGGTAATCCAACGCTCCCGTAAACTTCACTTTCACTCTGAATAGTCTAACATTTTTCCGAACTTAAAACAAAGCAAACCTAACATTTGCCATTTACAAGGTCAAGTGTATCCTTTCTTCCAGTGTTTGTTACAACTTGGTCTACAGCAGGTTTATTTTTCACTCTTTTTTAATAATGTTCAAAATATGGAAAAAAAAAGGAGATAAAAGAAAACACAATATAGCGACATTGAAAGAAAAGTTTTTCTTGAGCTGGATAAAGGTAAGTTATTAATGTTGAAATCAATGTGAAAACTAAGATTGGAAAAGTGATTGAAAGGAATTGGAATCATTTTCAATGACAGTCAAATTCAATAAACCAGGACAAAAGACGGTTAAAAGTTGAAACTGGAAATATTAGATGGCACAATGTGGACTTGGTTTAACCGAGAACGGAATAAAAGAACATCATTTGAATGTTCTGTATTTCACACTGATTGTTTAAGAAAAAGCACATGTTTTACATGCAAAAATAAATGAACAGAGTTCATGAACCTTCACTGCCTCCGAAAGGTGTCTTCAGTGGTGGAAAAATCTCCATGGTATCAGACAATTTTCTATTTTTTTGTCTGACTTTCACAGAGCAAAGCAGTTAATTGTCAACGATTCAATCAAGAATGTCATGAGTGGTCAGATCAGAGAGGTTCTACTGTACTTACATCATGCGAGATATCATTAGTTTTCATTCAATAAAAATTGTACTCATAAGTAAAAAAAATAATAAGCTAAATAACTGTAATTAAAAAAAAAAAAATTCTGTCTGTGATTTGTGTTTATCATGGTACATGCATTGTCTTATGACTTTTGGGGGACATCTCCAGTTTATATCAAGGATCAAAGCAAGGATATCTGGTAACATGTTTTTCGAATAGGTATATATTTACATTAGTGTGTAAAATTATTTTTCATTGATAGCTAATGTAGGTTTATGACAACTGAAGTATGTAACGTAGTTCTTACTGGTGAGATTGATATTACGAGCAAACAGCAAATGAATACAAGAACCGCTACGTGTTGTACTGAATTTTTTTAATTAATGAGTCACACTAGAATAATATTAATAATAATATAATTAATATATTATTATTCACGAACTTTACACCGACGTGAAAAAAATGACTGATGCCATGAGGAAATGGAGAATTACCTATTACTGCCATATAACAAAAATTAAACCAATGCGACTGACAAATAGGATCTTCACATACTTTCTCAAAAATAAAACTAAGGGAGCTTGGTTCACGGAGGTGGACAAAGATTTGAAAGAGGTGGGAATTACTAGCAACAATATTTGGGAACATTTATTTGCTCCCATGAAGGAAGCAACAGCAATGAATGCGCAAGTACTGGCTGGTTGTTAAAGCTCGATGCAGCAAGAAGCAGTTGAAAGGACATGGCTGGCCAAATATAAAAAAAAAATATATATATTATTATATAATTATTAATAATAATATTAATATTACATTTTTTAAATTAATAAATAACGATAAAATAATTGTTACAAGTGTTAAAAGAAGGACGGTTACACTCTCAAAACCGAGTTAGTCTCCATAAAAACATGTACCATGATAAAAAAGTAAATAAAACTGAGTAAAATTATTTGTTTCTGTGAAAAAGGATGATTTTTATGCAATGATTTAGGTTGCATTCTCAACCATTACAATGAACAATAATGTAACATATAACTTAAAATATAAATGAATCATCTTGTATCCACATTTATTTAAATTTCTTCATTTTTTTTTTTTTACCTCTGGAAAGACAGGTGTCCGAATGAGGAAGTATATCCGGCCAAGTTTGAATTACTTTATAAACCATGGGATACGCTTTGATATTCCTCGTGTACAAAACATCATATATCAAGTATTTTACTTTTTCATCCAAATTGTAACTTCTACAAAATGATGTATAAAAAATTACAAGCTGGGAACCTTCAGTTACCTGAAAAAAGTTATTGACAATAAATAAGAGTTAAAACTTAAAAGAAAAACATATCACACATACAATAAATAAACAAGTTAAAACACAATACAAGGTTAATTTTAGACAAATTTTTTATGTATTTGGATTATTAAATTTAACCCATTCTTATCTGCCCATTCCTTTTTTTGAAAAAAGGAGAAAAGAAAAGAAGAAAAAATAATCTTTATTCTGGGATACTTAGAATAACATAACAGTAAAATAAAAAGGAATTATTGTCTGGCTGCGAACATATCAGGCAGCAACTTCTGTAGGTTATAAATTACATGATTATAAAATAAATCATAAATTAGATACTTATAAATATATAAGATAGAAAATTAGAATTAAGAACTAATCTTTATAAAAAATTAATTTATATAAGAAACACTCTTACACTATTGTACCATTACACAATTTTGGAAGATTGATATGAGGAGAAGAATGAATAAAAATTATGTGTAAAGGAAGTGAAAGAAGGAGCATTGCGAATTGAAATGGGTATAGAATTCCAAAATATGGCTGCAGGAATAATACAGGATTTTTCAAAGGAAGCGGTTCAATGAGAAGGGATATAAGAAAGATGAATGGAAGAACTACGTGCATGGATGTCATATTTTTCTTCTCATCATCTACTATGCAGTGTTTTATAGGTACACGGTTAAGAAATAATATTAATAATTATTATAGATAGAGAGGTTAAAGAGGGGCAGTGCCCTATAATATTTTTATCTTTATTTTTTATATTAACATTATGAGTATTAAAAGCGGAAGAGTGAGTGACAGCTTAGGGAGCTGACTCTAACTCTTGACCATACTAAAGGCCCTTACATCCATAACCCATTGGAAGCTGTCACTTCTGAAACAATCCAACTTGTGGAATCTGAATTGCAGTCTGACTGCTGCGACTGAAAACCAAGGAAACAGCAGCGAGGTTGGGGCTTTCAAAAACAAGTGTTTTGAGGATCATCAAAGAATATTTGCATATGAACAAGGTTAGTGCAAGATGGGTTCCAAAAATTCTTTCAGCTGCTCAAAAACACGAACGAGTTCACTCCTGCAATGAATTTTTACGCATTTTTTCCAAGCAGCAGTGGAAGAACATTTTTTTAACAATGAAGAAAATTATTTTTTTCATGGTATAGAAATGTTGCCAAAGCATTGTATTAAGTGTGTTCAACTTAGAGGAGAATATATTGAAAAATAGTAAGACCAGTTTTTTTCTTTCACCTACCTTTCCTTTCTATCCCATGTCAGAAACTTTTGGACCTTACTACGTACCTTTCTATTATCTGGAGAGAAAGTTTTCAGACAAAGGAATAAGATAAGGTTACGAAATATTTATAGGTCTAATGTCATTATTTATGAAATGTTATCATTTCCTACAAATAATCATACACTGACACACAAGTTTTAGGTCTTCGTACATAAAAACACAATAGTTCTAAGAAAAATATCAATATTAAAATTTAATATTTTAACAAAGTATAGAAACAGGGAAAAGAGGAAAAACCAAAAATAGGGAAATTCAATGAAAGAAATAAAAAAAAGCAACTAGAATTTGCAGATATTGGCAATTCCAGTGCATCTACATAGTTTGGATTAGCTTCAGCTAATATTAGCATATAGAGGCTATATGGAAGTTGATGAGAAGAGGTGATAATCAGAACACACAGCATTGTCTTCTTCCCAAAACGATCCGGTCTTGCACTCGATGTGGATGGTTGTCCTGGCGTTACCCATGATTTTTTTCGTTTGGGATTCTGAAAATAAATCCATTTTTCATCGCCAGTTACAACTCGATGCAAAAAACCCTTTCTTTCGTGGCGTAAAAGCAGCATTTCGCACACAGTTTTTCGTTTTTTTCCATCTGTCGTTCGTCCAATTCATGTGGAACCCATTTTCCAACCTTTTGAATCTTTCCCATAGCTCTCAGGCGATCGGAAATGGCTTGCCTAGTGACATTCAACTGTTCTGCCATCATTTGTTGGGTTTGGGTATTGTCTTCGTCTAATAAAGATTGCAATTCGAAGTCCTCAAACTTTTTGGTCGATTTTCTCGTTTTTGATCAGTAACATCAAAATCACCACGTTTGAAACTTTGAAACCAACGTTCACATGTCCTGACGGTTGGAGCAACATCGCCATAAGTCTCAACAAGAATTCGATGACATTCAGATGCCTTTTTCTTTTGATTAAATAAGAAAATCATGACATGCCGCAAATGCTCTTTATTTAGCTTAAAATTAGACATTTTTAACACCAAAGAAAGGTATGATACGTCCACGTAAACGACTTAAAAACAACTGACTTTTGTAAACAAATGACTAACAAACAAAAAATAGCGTTTAGAGATAAGCAAATCCTTCAATAGGCTATATAGAAATCCCGATTACAACCATTACAATCCTAAAGCTAAGGAAAACAAATAACGGAGTACTCTGATATTTAATTGAACACTTAAATACAGTCTGAGTATTGGCTGATGGCACTTGGGAAAAAGTGGAGGTCAGGGCCAATGAGAGTGGTGCAGGGTTGCCGGTTCTCTCCCTACCTGTCTTCATTACAGGTTCATTACAGTTCTGCCTCTCATACAGGTCACATTTAGTTGTTTTTTTTTTATGTTTAAATTTTAAGTTAGTGTTATAAAGTGTCAGGGGAAAGCAGCACATCAAATCACAAGGTGTTCACGTTGCAAGCTCACGAAACAGTTTTATGCGTTCAAAAATAAATTATGACAGTTTTTCCACAATTTGTTTTTTTTCCAAAACCATTGAAACATTTTTAACTACATTTTTTACTTGCCATAGAATAGAAAAAACAAAAATCATCTCAATCTATGATATGAGAACTTTTATGTACATATTATATTGGTTAAAAACAAATTCAAAAATATATTAAATGAAAATTAAGAAGAAAAAATACATTGGTTTGAGATAGGACAAAAATATTTAAAATTTATTTATTAGATGAATAAAAGATAAAATAATGCTAACTATGATCCTTAAAATGGCTAAGCAGTAGTTAAAATTATAAAAAAACATATTAAAAAAATAAAACCAAACAAACATAAAATAATTCTGAGAAAGAGTTCAGCCAAGGGGCAGTGTAAGGTTAGAGGAGCTTTGGTAATGCTGCTACCTCTCCTCTCACCAGCAAGGTGCCAACAGCCAGTTCTCATAATATAATGTTTTATTTAACTGACTGCTATTTCTCAGCAAAATTATAATGATTAATAGTGTTTTTCAGCAAAATGATGTCTTCAAAAATTAACCTATATAGATAAAAAAAAAAATTATCTTACTGTAAGAGATTTATCATAAAATGAAGAAATGTATTGCTCAAAAACTTCACAAAACTCCATCACACAATTCGTACGGTAACCAATAAATGAAACTGCAACTAAAAGACACGCCTTGACAGTTTTGGTCATACTAGGCATATATGGTTTGTCTTTTGCCTCTGTCTTGTCATTGCTTTCAACTATAAGTTCTATAATAGCTCTAAAAAAAAAAAAAAATAATTAATTTTATTTATTTCATAAGATTACATTCATTAATAAATTATTAGAGATCAGTTAAATACTTGGCTAAAATAGTAGCAGAAGCATCCTTAATCTGGCGCATCTTCTTGACAGTGCTGTTCAAAGCATTATAAACATCATCAACAAATCTTCGTGACTCAATAATAAGATTTTTAATATGGTTAATAGCTATAACAACAACAACAAATAAATAAATAAAACAATAGTAGACAATAATAATAGACAATTTAATAATAATAAATAAACAGATATGTAAATCTTTTAATTTCTCTAATAAGGTTTTATATAATATTTTAAAAACTTATATGGGATCCATAATAACTGTCATATTTCCTTTATCAGCACAGGTAACAATAATTTGGTCGTAGGATTGAAGGATAGATTTTGTGCAGGAAAGGTCTTTGAAAAATTGAGAGGAAAAAGGGGATGGATTGGAGGGTGGATGTTGTAGGAAATTTGTAACAATGTTGCCGTTAAGGTAACAGGAGACCTCTATGTAATCTTTACCCTCAATCAGAGAAGTGTCTCTATGGATATATTTTAGATCAGTGTTATGGAAGGGTAATACAGTCAAAACTTGATAAGTCATAACTTATTAAGAAGTGAAAAACCGGTAAGTCGAAGTGAACCTCATTTTATAGATTGCGTTCAACTAGGGATGCCATACGTCCTGGTACACTGGGACATGTCACCGGTATAAAAATTCTGTCCCAGTCATCCCGGTTGACCCATCATATGCCCCAGTCTGAGAATATACAGTAATTACAGTACATTCGGTTAACCTGTTTAGCGGTGTAAAATTCAGCGGCAAAATATTATATCTTCGGTGTTGTTATAGTACGTTCATAATTCCTAGAGTGATCTTTGATGTTATGCGTCTGCAGCTCCGCACTACCAGTTAGCAGGGAACACTGTCTCGTTTCGTAGTGTTAAGTTGGCACTCTTTATTTTCCTTTCTCTATGCTCTCAACTCCCTTCAGTTTGTCAGTATTCACTGTAAACTTCATATCAGACTGCGTGGAACACTTTATACCTACTAATTTTCTTGAGTTTTGAATTGTGTCCAGATCTGTACCAAGACTATTGTGGCAGCCCTACGTTTAACCAACAATCATTAACTCGAAGTAAAAATTTTGTCAAAACAACTCCCAAGACTCTGCAAATCAAATTTCCTGAGGTGGGAGGCTCTATAAGTCAAAGTTTCCTAGAGTCATGAACATGTACAAACAAGTCTATCTCAACCCTATCGTCTCTGATCCTCAGTAGTGTTTCATTTCGGGGATAAGACAAGAGGTTTATTGTTTTTTTATTAGTCATCGTTACTGAGGGGTAGAAGCTGATGTCTTTGCAGTTTTGCACACAATTCAGCATGTGATAGATCAATGCACCTCTGTATATATGCAGAAGAAAGTTACAGACTATTTTTAACTATGTAATTGAATCCATATCTATTTTATTTATTTTGTCGTTTGGGCCGAATGAGGACCATGGGGCTCATATTTTCTTTTGGCGATCTGAGTGCCGGGGAAAGGAAATAGTCAAAGCCACTTGAATGAAAGCCATGAAAAGAATTTCTGGCTCATACCTGGATATGAGTTCTGTGCCATTGTTCGTGGTTTCGGAGTGCAAAGGGTTAATCTCTACTATAAAGTGAGCCGAGTAAGGCACAAATTAAAGAGCCCTTGGATGGTGGGTATGATCAGTCCTTCCCCTCATTTTCCGCTATAAAAGAATGGAGAAGCACCACTACTAAAGGCAAAAGTTTTTGGGATTGTAGAGAAATGCAACAGACTGATTTTAAGGAAGAAAAAAACACCATAGTAAATGGTGTGTATTATGAAGTCCTACTTCACACCTTGCGAGAAGCTATGAAAAAAAAAAAAAAAAAAAAAAAAAAAAAAAAAAAAAAAAAAAAAAAAAAAGGAGAGAAAATTTATGCTTAAGTGTTCAGCTTCTTCATAAAAATGCCCCTTTACACACCGCATCAAATGCAAAAGGAACAATGTAATATGAAAATATTGCATATTTCTAGTCTTGAACTTTTGCTTTCCTCTTTCAACCTTCATTACCAGCTTAACTCGTGGTCATTATTGTAAGACAAGTGTGAATCAAATATATGAAGTTATAGAATAAAAAAAAAATAATAATAAAAAATGTAAAACAAGACTCGGATTTATAAAAAAAACAATAGCTAATTGAAATATAAAATAAACTTAAGAAAATTACCATTAATAAAATGAACTATTACCTATTTTCGAAGTAAGATTAGCATCTGAATTTGATTTGGAGTCGATGCAGACATTTCCGTCAAATGAAGCTACTGCTACTGCAGACAGGTATCTTAGAGCACAAATAAAAACATCACTTTCACAGGATATATATTCATCATCTGAAAACATTTTTTGCTTCTTACGGCACATACCTTCAACATGTTCTTTACGTTCATGAAGTTTCCGTTTTTTGCCCGAACTCTCTTCTCTTTTGAGAGGAATTACTTTTTCTGCAAAATAAAACCATGATATATAGATAAAAACATAGAACATTGTTTCCATTAGCATGCAATAATGTTAGCAGCTTTCAAAAGATAGCATATATAAAAGGTCCATAAACATTATGAAAAATAAATACTTATCAGAGTCGTTATTGCCATTGCAACTAATACAAAAATAGAAAACATATCAACAATAAAGAAAGAGGTAGGTTGTTGGGGTATGCAGTCATAGATACACAGCTAAATATTAAATATTAAAATAAATTTTAATTTATAGAATAAAAAATAAACTTTATTCTGGTATGATATCTCTTAAGAATAATACAATTTACAGAAATAAATACAATGAATCTGGTTATCACAAGATGAAATAAAAGCAATTAACAATCTCATTAACTATTCACAATTTTACAAATAAAGAACAAAAACAGATATAGATGTTATAAAAATGATGAAAATCCAATAATTGTAGGAAGAGATAAAAACTATGTACATTTAATGAATGCTTTTTTTAATGAAGTTTCGCTAGTCAATATCATTCTGGAGAGAAAGGAGGTATTGAAAGAGAAGGGATTTAAATGAGGACAGAGATGGAGCATTACATATATAGTGGGGTAGTGAATTCCATAAGGAAATAGCACGAGAAATAAAGGAATGGTCGAATGATGCACTCTCATGGAAAGAAGCAAACAGGTCTGAGGAGCAAGATCATGCAGTGCGAGAAGAAACCGTTGATTTGAACTGGAAGATGTTATAGATGTAGGAGGGATCGCAAGAATTAATGGTTTGATAGAGGAAGCTAGGAAGTAGTTTCTGTGGGAAGAAGGATAAAGCCATTTTAACTGTGAATACAGATGTGATTTGTGGGAGGCTTTTGGAACCCTAAAGATAAACCTTATGAAACAGTTCATTAGTCTTCTTAGCCTACCCTCGAGTTCTGCCATCAACCCACTATATGCCAAAGAGCATAAATAAAAATGGGGGAGAAAAAGGGAAGAAAACAAAAGTTGACGAGTAGCAATAATTTATAGTGCCGATGTTTCAACTTTGCAAGTCTTCATCAGGGCTAGAAGAAAAGCAAACAAAGCATCTCTGCATAATGAAAATAAAAACACCCCCGTATTGCAGATTGTGTAATATGGAGGATGAAACACCCTACCACATCCTCTGCAAATGCGATATGTTGGTATATCCTTACACTTTGGTGTAGAACACATATTAATTCCTAGTGTAGACATGGATCCGAATATGATTCTTAGATACATGAAAACGCTAGGACTGTATTTATAACAATACAGGAAAGAGGCGCTAGCACAATGAGGCTCAAAAGGCGGAAGTGCAAACAAGCTGGCTCCAAAAATAAAGACAAAATGAAGATAATACATTGTGACAATTGAATATTTTGTTATTATAAACATAAAAAAAGATATTAGTGGATCAGTTAAGAAATTAAGAAAGACAAGTGGATAAGTTAATGAGTAAATACAAAAATAAAAAATAAAAGTAGGAAGTTCAATTTGCTTGATGAAGACTTGCAATGCAAGTCAAAACGTCGGCACAATAAATTAAAATTTATTTTCAATTGCTGTGTATCTATGACTGCATACCCCAACATCCTACATTTTTATTGACTTCTTAGTCAACAAATATCCCATCAATATCAACAATAAGTTTATTTTCTCAGCAACATAGACACATATAAATTCACCTGCTTTAAAAAAATATTAAAACATTAGCAATGAAAATTCATATTTATGATTAGAGTGATCAAAAGTGGCTGAAGCTTGAGAGTTTGAGTTTCAAGGACTAATTTTACTGTATGGGAATAATTACTTTGTTGAAAAAATGTTTCCAATAAAATTGTATTTTTCATATTTTTTTTTTTTTTTTTTTTTTTGTAATCCTTAATTAAAACAATAATTTATAAATCAAAACCAGTAATCATTCCACTGTAATGTAATCATAACTGTAATGTAAACAAATCATAATATAAAAGAAGAAACAATAAAAAATTGTTGTTGTGTGGAGTAAAATTATACTAAGCGCGACTTTTATGTCCAAATCGGCAAACGAGTGACGGAGCATTAAGAATATGCAACAAATTATTGAAGCTTTTAACATTAATTGTCAAATCATCAACGGTTTTGAATCGGTTAGAAGTGGAAATAGAATACATGAGGCATGGAACTACAAAACCAGCTAAGCCCAATCACAAGATTTTTTATTGAGTTTTTCTACTAGACTATCTTTAGGTGAAAGGTTTTGTCAAAAAATGATCTAGTTAAATCAGATATAAAACGGCCATACAAAAAATAATCCCCCACTTAATCCAGTCTTTACCTTTATCTTTATCATCCAGCTATGAAAATTTTTAAAAAATGGACTTAGCTGGTTTTGGAATTCTATGCTTCACATAATAGTTAAAATGAATGAAATAAGAGTAAATAAATTTAAAATAATATAAATACCTTCTATCATTCCTTCTTCATGTAATTCATAATTATTATCATCATCACAAAAATCAGTAACAGAAGAAATGTTTTCTGTGGCAGCATTACTAACATCAGGATCCGGATTATTAGAAATATTAGAACATTCTAGCTTTGAGGTGTTAGTAATCGAAGGAATGGATGTTTCACTGACACTTTCTTCATCATATCTGTTAACATAAAATCCAAGGACAATAGAAGGCCTATCATTGTCAGAAGTACTCGAAGAAAGTTCGAATGTATCATCACTATCAAAAGGTTTAACTTCTTTAATAGGAGAATCATGTTTTTCAGTTTTTATTATGATTCTCTCAGAAACTTTAGTAGTGCATTCTGTTGACGAGGTATAAGGGGCACACTTTTCTGCACCACTAATGTTATCATCAGTAGGTTTTTTCCTTTTGCGACTATAAATTTTTATTTCTTCCGTCTTTGTAAAACTTTCAATTTCTCCATTTTCCGCTAGCTCATCAGTAACGGGGTCCAATGTAGGTTTCGTAAAACTTTCCATTTCCTCATCTTCTATTACCTCATTATTTTCAGGGTTTACTATATGTAAAACGTTATCATCTTCGTGATCGATGCTTTCGTCATCTTTATCTGAGAAAATGTTGTATTCACTTTCATCGATTGAAGAAAACAACTGTTTTGACTTAAGGATAATTTCATTATCTTTCGATTCGCTATCTATAATTCCACACTTTGAAGGCTCTTTCTTCATTTCAATAGCTGAGTTTATTTTTTCATCTTTGATTGAAGGCTTTGTTACCAAATCTATTTTTGATTTCATTGTATTAGAATTCTTTTCCACCTCTGAATTTTCTTTTGATATAATTTCATTATCTATTGAGCTACTGATATTTTCATACTTCATAGTCAAGTTTACTTTTTTATCTTTTATTGAAGAATTTGTAACCAATTCTTTTTTTGATTTCACTATATTAGAATTTTCTTCCGTATCTGAATTTTCTTCTGAGATTACTTCATCAACTATTGAATCTCTATCGATGGTTTCACAATTTATCATCGATTTTATTTTTTCATCTTCTATCGAAGAATTCGTAGTCAATTCTTTTTTTGATTCCATTATATTAGAATTTTCTTCCATATCTGAATTTTCTTCTGAGACTACTTCATTATCTATTGACTCTCTATTATTGATGGTTTCATAATTCATAGTCGAGTTTATTTTTTCATCTTTGATTGAAGAATTCACTACCAATTCTTTTTTTGATTTCATTATATTATTATTTCTTGCTAAATCTGAATTTTCTTCTAAAATAGTGTCATTATCTATAGACCTACTGATAGTTTCATACTTCATAGTCGAGTTTATTTTTTCATCTTCTATCGAAGAATTGGTTACCAATTCTTTTTTTGTTTTCATTCCATTAGTATTTTTTTCTTCTATATCTGAATTTTCTTTTGGTAAAATTTCATCATCTATTGCTTTGACAAAATAAATTTCATACTTTGAACGTTCTTTCTTTTTTTCAAAAGTTTTATCTATCGTTGAGTTTACTTTTACATCTTCAACATCCGATGAAGAATTCATTTCAAAATCTTTCCTTGACTTAACTATATCAACCTTTTTTTCTAAATTTCCTTCTGAATCATCCTCAATTTTCTTAATCTCATTCTCAACGGGCTTTTTATCGGCAGGTATTTCTGAAATATGTTACAAAATATATCATTAATTTAAATGGGCTAGAAGCTTACAAAACTATATCTTTAAGTTAAAAAAATTAAGAACTTTAATTTGTCAAATTTAGGCAGCTAATAGAATGAAGCAACCAGAGTATCAAATAAAAACTGATATGGCAAGGTTTCTCTCTTTCGCCAAAGTTCAGTGATAGATTCAGTGTAGTTTATTTTTACAAGAATTTAGTAGGTTAAACAGGTGAACCAGAAAAACGGATGTATACATTTTTGTTAATAAAAAAAATTAAGCATTTTAATTCTTTATAAAAGGAGTATTTAAATTATTTAATTTATCTTCAGATACACTTTTTTTTTTTTTTTAGCATAACTTCTCAAAACATTATTTATTATCACTCAACAAAGTGTTACATGTTTCGGGACATATTCCATCATCAGACTGAAAATTTACATTTTTTTCTTATTAAAACTCCAAACAATAAATACACTCTAAATAAATCAAATTAAACTAAATTAAATCAAAATAATTTAATTCACCTATTCTTTTTAATAGTGTTAACACAACAGGTCAATAACTATAACTACTTTATTTTAAACTACCCTGATTATTAGGGTTCAAGGGTCTAGGTCTATTTCATTATTATGTTTGTGTTTATTCTTATTACTAAGTAATAAGAACCATATATGCTAATGTTATAGATAAATTAAAAATATAGATTGTCCAACTTAGTAATAAGAATAAACAAAAAGATTTAGAATGAAACTAAATAAATCTTGAACAAACCTGGTGTTCTCCTTAAAGGGGACAACAGCGGAACTTTGAGGTACTCCATCTCTCTAAAAATTTCCTGCAGTTCATTATCCAATTGATTATCTTCTTTGTTATCTGTATTAAAAAAAAAAAAAAATTGAATTAAATAATAGTACATCTAGCGATATCCAATTACAAATAAAAGCAAACAAACTTTTTACCTGTGCATGGGCTACAACTGATGCTAACGGACTTTATAGGAGCAATACCCACACGTTTTTTGCCTTGTTTTAAAATCATGCCGTTCAAAAGTTTAGGTTCCTTATGTAATCCATTTCGTAGAGCGAGTATATTTTGACCGCAATGTCTTTTAGCTTCAGGACTAGATTTGGTTTTGTTTAACTTAGAGCAAGGTTCCATCTTTTTGGGCACAAGAACAGTTGTTTTCTCATTTGTAACAGCTTTCACTTCTTTTTTGACAAACGCATTACATTCGGCATTGTTGTCAGTAGCCTTTACATCTGAAGCAGTTTTAATATTCACTGCATTCGGTTTTTTAAATGAGTTATTGTTGGTAGCTGAAGGATTTTTCGTTTGAGGAAATTCAGAATTCTGATTCTTTATAGCGCTTTGAGCTTTTGACAACACTGGCCTTTCAATTAACAAAGTTTCCTTAAGACGGTTTTTCTTTGGTGATTTAGATTTTATCTCAGCAACTCCTAAATGAAGATTAAAAAATATAATAATAAATAAATAGTAAAAATCTTATTTAAGTAGTAAGTAATGAATTAGGAATTAGCACTCATAAGAAATAATTATAGAACAAAATAAATATTAGCAGAAAAGTTTTAGTATTTGTTCGGTAGTATTAAAAAAAAAAATGGTAAACTGATTGTCCTAGGAATGAGTTAGGGGAGATCCATTAACCCTCTAACAGGCGATGTATCCTGGAGGTTACTCATATTTAATGCCTTTTGCTCAATAAATGACGTAATGTCCGACACATTATCCAACTCATTATCGTCTAATATCCTTTATTTAACTTTAAATTTCATGATAAATGAGTGGGGGTTAGCATGGCTATAGCCATTCAAAGGAAAAAATAAATGTATTCAAAAATTCCCGGCCCGTCCATTTAAGGCTTAGTAACATGAGCTCAACCAAAATGGGGTGAGGGGAGCAGAAAATCTCATCTAAAGGGGATGTAGGGTCATTGAAAATCTAACGTCAACTAACTGATTCAAAGAATATAAGTGATGGTAATGTAAGTAAATAATATAAGTACAGTGAAACTCCGATTACCTGGATCGATTGGGGGCAAAATTTATACAGATACCCAAAAATCCGGATGATCAGATTATTCAATAATTAAAAATGTGGCTGTTTATAAAATTATATTTATGTAACAACAAAGTTTAGTTAGCATGTTGAAAATCAAGGATGTTTGGATACAGAAATCATCCACCAATTTTTTCCCAAATTCACCTATCTTAAGAGGTTCAACAATAGACAGTTTTTCGGATACAGTTAATACAACACGTTTTCAAAACCTAGGCATGTGTTATGCTTCTAGAAATTCACTAAGTACATTTACTCAGAACTTGACTGTTATGAAGTGTGTGGGCTTCGCCCCTCATTCTGAGATGCAGTTCCAGTAGCTTAGTCTATTTTTTAGTTTTACGTCTTTTATTGTTTCATGAAAACTAATAAGATGAACCTATTATAGCTTAGGTGAACTCCGAACCATGTCCTATAATGTCTGTTAATAAACTATTTAAAAAAAATTGTATGTAATAATATATATATATATATATATATATATATATTCTTCAAATCAATAGGATAATTGAAGCTTCACTGTATTATAAAAATTCGAAGGGTTGAGTCCCCATTTAATATAGTTAAGGGTCCTAGTCTTGGGCTTCTCTGCTCTATTGAATTTTATAGATATTAAGAAATAAATATAATAAGTATATTTAATTTTAGTATTATAAATACTAAATAGAAATTACCTTCTTTAGTAGAGCGATGAAAATTTATTAAAGTCAAAGGTTTCTGTACTTCATGTAATTTTGCTTCTTCTGGAGATGTGCGGGACGTAGGAACAGATTTTAATTTGTTACAAATACTAGAATTTGAAGTAGAATTAACAGAAGAGGCTTTTTTTCTCTGATCTAAGTCGAAAATTGATTTTGAAGAACCTGTAATTAAACAAATAATAAATAATAAATACATCAAGCACAATAATAATGTTAATTAATGATTTAATTTAATAATAATAGGTTCAGTGAAAGTTTGCCTTGTATCTTTATTAGTAATTTTAAAATTTGATGAAGTATTTCTGGCACACTATATGTAAATTATAATTGCTTCCATCTGAAAGGGAATTTGTCAAACCTAGGCTAAAATTCACTTGTTAACATAACTTATAAATCATGATAAAAATTAGTATCCTCCAGTGGATTTAGACGCTCAGAAAAATAGAGTACGCTTCCTATACTATCAGATGGGCGCACCAGTTTAAAATCAACAAAAAGTGGACTACTGCGCTTTTTCCCACTAGCCCTTTAATTTATAAAATAAACAGTAATCAAATTGGGTACCTAGCTGATTTTAAAGCATCAATACATTAATCGCCATAATTCATAAAATGTATAACTAAAACATTGGCATAATAAAATACTATATTATTAATTTCAACAATCTTCATGATCATGCCAATTAGGTTTCTTCTTTTCTTTTATGTCAGTCTCAAGCATTCCCTTGTTATCGATATAAACTTCCAAATACTTGAAGAGAGTACTCCGATGTAGCAACCAATTTTCTAAGGGCAGAGAAGATGCTAATTGGCATGATCAACTCTGTACTGTGGAGCCCAAATGTTTCAATAGAAACCAAAAAGTGGATTTTCCACTCCATTTTTGAAGGAGTAACCCTTCATGGTTTCGGAAATGTGAGTGGCTGGGACGAGAGATGCAAAGAGGTTACGAGCTGTCAAAATGGATTTGTGAAGAAGCAGTCAAACTTCCAGGATTCAGCGGGTGACTAATTCTGCCATATGAATTATCGTTAAGGCGGAGAAAACTATAGTTCACACCATTGAAACCAAACAGTTGCTATGGTACGGCCATCTAAGAAGAATGGGGCCAGAGAGATATTAAAAGATAATGTTCAACTATGTCCCGGAAGAAAGACGATAAGAGGGCGCCCAAGGAAAGCATGGGTTCAAGGAGTTGAGGAGGTAATGGCAGCAAGAGGATTAGAGGCAGGAGATTGGGAAGACCGTGAATACTGGGGGTCGAATTTGTTGGGTCTTGGTATATGACCTAAGGTTGTCAAATCCGATAAAAAAAAAAAAATAAAATAAAATCTTTATTTTATATCCATTTGACTGATTCCTCTTAATAGCCTACAAGATTTATTTATTTATCATCACCAAATACCTCTTCAACACATTTAATATTTCAATTAGCAACAGTGAGAAACTAGTGTGTTAAATGGAAAGGGAGATGTTCATAAAACAATATTAGTACAGTTGGCAGACATATCATTGAACAAATTAAGTAAGAAAATATAACTTACCTTTGTCATTTGAAGCTAAAACTGTTTCACTTTCGGAAGTTTCAGTAATAACACTCAGGGGGTCTGGTCGATTCCAATGCGAAGTCTGCAATTTAGCAGAGTTATTTCTAAATAGCTTCTGGTTCAGATCTTCATTTGGACTTTGATTATTTTGAACAGGTGGTTTTATACATGACTGAGAAAACATTACTTGAGGGTTTTCAAAAACTGTTTCTGTTTGGGAAAGAAATTGGAAGATTATATTAATATAAGTATAATTTAATTAAATAACCTAAAGTAATTATATATATGTAAATTTACCTTTTTTAAGTACTGTTTTTTTAGAATTCAAGTCGAAACTGACAGGTTTAATAAAACATTGCTTAGTTCCTTTGAGTCCGATCTTTTCATGAATCTTATGAAATGGGTTTTGGAGAGTTTCATCTGCTGTAATCTTATTATTCATATTATCATTGTTTTTACTAAATATATAATCGGTTTTCAATTCCAAAATGGATTTCTGTACAATATTGTGACGAGTTATTTTGTTCATAGAATTTTCTACAGTTTTGTTTAAGTTGCTCGTGTTCATTGCTGCAATCGTCTTATTACACGATTCTTGTTTTTTAGTGCCACTCAAGATATTTTGCCCAAATATCCATTCATTTTTATTGATCGGACTTAAAGATTTTTTTAGACTATTATGAAAAATAGGGGGTTTAGATATATTAATTAATGATGAATAGAATTGATTTGTGCTATTCGTTATATTTGAAGTACTGACTTTGAAAAAACATGGATCTGGTGATGAGCATTTGACAGACAAGCTTCCGAATCTATAACAAAAGTGCTCCACATCAAAATTTTTATCAGCTTTGATAGGAAACAATCGGCTACATTCTATTGTATCACTCTCAGTTTCCTTTACTTGATCTTTGAATTTGTTTTTGCTTACTTCGTTCTTTGATAAGTAATCTGAAAAGTGGTAAAACAATAAGTAACATTCATTATTTCAATCAAATTTCATTTTGATTATAGAAAATATTTTCACTAATATTAATTTTATTAATTGTAACATTAATCTACATAAATCTACTGAAGCCATAAGTTATGCTTGATTCAGCAGCACCTGGGCACGTTTAAGATAGCAGTAGTTTTGGTCCAAATACAATCCTTTAAGTAGATTTTTATTTCTAAAGTGGATCAAAATAATACAATTTCTTTCGACTTTCACACTTAGGCTAGGACAGATAAGTAATTTCTAGGATAACTCTATTTCATCTCCACAGTTGAGATCCATTAATAGGTAATACTTGTAAACAAGGATTTTGAAAAAAATAAACTTATAATATTTAAACAATTTAAAAAGAATAACAAACAGTTAAGTTACATGTGTTCCGATTATACATTTACATTTATTTTCAATCATAGAGTCGCCTTCGGTATGCAGAAAGGTCTCATTGGCCTGGGGAACATATGCTTAGTAATCGGTGGTGGATACTCACTTAACAGAAGGTGGTCACCCATCCAAGTGGTTACCCACCTGGGCTACACTTAAATTCAGTACCCATAACTAATGCAATAGCACAATTGGCTTCCAAATTCAAAGACCTCTTTTCCCACCTTCTAAATGACACACCAGAATCATTTATAATTTACACTGATGGTTCAAAATCTGACAAATCTGCATCTTCCTCTTTCGTTACTAAAGATTCAACCCACAAAATAAAACTACATAAATTATCAAATATTTACTCGGCCGAACTAAACGCAATAGCAGCAGCACTCCATTTTTGCATGACCCTCGCTTACAATAGTATAATTATAGCCACTGATTCACTGAGTTCACTAAAAGGCCTAGATTGTATGTATCCCAAACATCCCAAAATCCCGGTTATACACTCCTACTTATCCACACTAAAAAGTTTAGGCAAATCAGTAAAGTTTATATGGATCCCGAGCCACATGGGTATTGTGGGCAACGAGTTGGCCGATCTAGCTGCAAAGGAGGCTCTCGAACTACCGGGGCGAGGCAAGAACGCACTAACTCCATCTGATCTACGAAAAGCCCTAGAAAAAGAAATCGATGATGGATGGCAGTCTATGTGGGACGAAAGCCCTCCAAATAAACTGAAAATGATTAAAAAAGATGTCAAACCCTGGAATACATCCAGCCGCCAAAGTCGTAGAGAGGAAGTCGTACTGACGAGACTCAGGATAGGCCACACCAGATTAACACACTCCTATCTTTTCACAAGGGGGGTTCCGCCCAGGTGCAAATACTGTACTGGTATACTAACGGTGATACACATTTTTCAGGAATGCCCTTTTTTTACATCGCGCCTAAATAGCTTAGGACTAAATACAGACCTTCCAACAATCTTGGGAGATAACAATGAAAAAACAGAATTAGTATTCAAGTTTCTGAAATTAAGTGGTTTGTTAACAGAGGTTTAACATAAAAAATAAATAGGCAATAAAATATAATTACATATAAAATTTTAATAAAATAAAATTATTGATATAAAATATAAAATTTTATATCAATAAAAAAAGAAAAAAATAAAATATAGATGTGGAGAATAAAATAAAAAAGAAAATATGGCGTTAATAACCGATGCAGTTGTACGCCATGAAACTAAACAAACAAACAAACAAACAAGCACAATTAGCTATTTCCTCTCCATTTTAATAGAGAGCAGTTATATAGAATTATATCATATGTCCACAATTCTAATACCAAATTGCAATGATCACTTGCGGGAGAAAACAATATAGTAATCTGTCAAGTTGCAGGATTATTTAGAATGATTTTATTCTGAAGTAGAGCAAATATGACTTTGAATAATCATTTAATGATTATTTGAAATAAAATAGGGGTTTCCAATATGACTTTTTTCATTCATACAAATGTTATTAAAAAATATATATATTTTTTCCATTAAATTTATCATAAGGAAACTAGGAAAATTTTCAATCTGAACAGCACCAATAGAACTAGAGCGTTTCAAAATGTTGCATTTTTGAGAGTGGAAAAAAAGAAACAAAAAAAAAGAAACTATACACCCCCAAGGCATATCTATGTCAAAAATATCCATTTGCATATGAATTTGGAGATTAACTATATTAAGTGTCAATTGGTACACTTGTCAGTTTCAACCATTCCTTTAATTTGTTGATAAATTAACCATTAACAAAATATTTTGAGTTATATTACATTATACACATTCAGAAGCTGCTAACAGTCATTTAATTGTTTTAATGGGGTCCTCATGTACTCCAACAAAGACAGGAAAGTTAAATAGTTCATCAACTTGTTCTAGCCCAGAGGTCTACGTTTACTATAAAAAATAAATCTTTAACAGCCAAGCTGGATTCGAAACCACTGCCATTTCTAACTCAAGAATGCTGTTTAACATCTTAAAATGCACAGCCACCGAAGACCCACTAACAATCGTTAAAACAAGAAAAGCAAAGAATGAGAGAAACAAAATTCTGAGATTAATAAAACACAAAATATTTAAAAAGTAATCGTAAGGACCACCATCATTAATAATTTTTCTATATTAATGTTTTTATTTTAATTTATGAATTGCTAAGAGCCTAAAAAAAAAAAATGAATTTCATAACAATAAACATTTAAAAAATAAAGGTAATGACAAACAACAAAAGTGCACCATCAAAGTTAAGCACCAAGTACAGAAATATAAGAAGAACTAACAAATTTAAGTATCTAGGAGAAATCATCCAGTTGATGGAGGAGAGAAAGAAGCAATCCAAGCGACGCTGCAAAAGATGGATTTAGTATTAAACTCAACTAAAGATGTTTACGATAAAAAATCACTCTCTAGAAACTCAAAAATTCGTCATTACAAGACAGAAATTCGGCCAGAATGTTATAATGCAGCTGAAACACTAATTGTAGGAACAATAAAAGAAAATTAAGAAATCAGGAAAAAGGAAAGAAAGAATGTGAGGAAGATATTAGGAAAAAGAACAATTGGAGAAACTTTCATATTAAGAAGTAACATCTAGTATACAAATATCTAGAAAAAATAACAGGTGAAATTAGAAAAAGGAGACTAATGCTCAATGGGCACATATATAGAATGAAACCAGGCAGATTAACAAGAAAAATTGTAAATTTTGAAAGATTAATAGGCAAACCCAATTGGCTTCAAAAGGTAGATGAATATTTAAAAGAAATTGGCGTAAATAAAGAAGAAATTGAAGACAGAACAAACTATAGAAACAACATTAAAGAGTAGGAAGGCTACCAAGACAAAACAGCTCCAAAAAGACAGGGGAAAGAATGGACGGCAAAAGAGAGGAAAGAGAAAAGTGAACAGATGAAGGAGAATTGGAGAAAGCGTAAAGCTAACTTAGTGGCTTAAACGTGGTCTTTAGCCAGCCTGTAACAAAATAATAATAATAAACATAAAGAAACAGATATTTACCTAAAAAATAATAATCAGGATTTTGAGATTTATCACAGCCATCTTGAAAATATGGATTAGAAGATTCTTGTATATTTTCTGTGCAATTATTATTCGACCTGCTCTGCCATGGTTTGCTATTCATTAGAACAGTTGATATACGTTGATTATTACTATTGTCATAACACTGACTATTCCTTCTGTCATGTATGGAGGAAGAGTACATTGCAGGTTCCGCCAGTTTAACATTGTTAGATGTGTTGATACCACTTTTATTCAGATCACATTTGTCCCTCACCGTAATAACTGGCAGTTCTTGATTCGGCATCACTGGAGGAATACTAATTTCTACATTTGAGCAATTGTAAAGTTTTAAAGTAACAGGAGGCCTGGCGTCAAAACCGTTATTACAACAACCTAAACAATGCGAACTTTGATACTGATAATTGGTACTGTAGCTCCCGTTCAATGGAACATGGCTCCCATTAATCGGTTTCTCGGTAAAAAGTATACCACCATTAATTATTGGTTGGTATTTAGACTGAAATAAAGATTTTTTCTTTTTATCCATTTGATCGCCACTATTCGAAGAGCATTCATTTTTTATATCAGTAGATACATTCTCATTGTTGATGTCCACACTGACTTCCTTCTCTTCTTGGTTAACATCAACATGATCAGAGTTATCATGGATAACATTATTGTGTTTCAATGTTTGTTTGCAATCAAGAAAGCCGCGGGTCCTAGGCTCATCTGATTTCAAAGGAGAAATTAAATTTGGTAGACTGTCCTCAAATGCAAGAAAATCATTTGAATCCTTAAGATTAGCGTCAACTTCGTTTTGGTCAGACATGTCTTCATAAGAACAGCTGTCTTCTTCAAATAATGAAGGATGTACTTCTGGAGATTTACTTTTGTCTTCATCGATTTCAATATTTGATGTTTTTTCTGAATTATTTTTATAAAATGAACAATGTTCAGTGTTCTCGGCACAATTAGAAGAACTGTCCGATTCATCACAAGCAATAATACCGTCCCCACAATCACTTATTATTTCACACGATTTTTCAGAATTTGATTTATCATCGAAAGACTTGGATGTTAGAAAGCCATCGGATATTTTACTAACTTCACTGGTATCATTTACTAGTTCAGAATTTAAAGAGTTGGAGACTTCCTCGAGGCAAAAGTTACTGTTTTCAATAACATCTGTATTATCTTCACATTCACTGCTACCAGACGTATCTGAAAAGAAATAAACAATTAAAAAGCACGTCATATTGATATTATATATTAATAAATACAAAATATATATAAATAAAACTTAACTTTCAATCAAACTAAGAAATTAACAATATGATTTACAGTGAATATTTAATTTCTTTAGAATAAATTAGCTAAGTCTACAAAAAATTGATTAGGTAAAAAATAATCTAGAAATGAGTTTTCTAGGGAATTTCCAAAATGATTTTCCCTGAGGGATTTTAATTACTGATATCAGTGAGTTGAAAAAAACTAACAACTGGGTGTCAAACAAATTTTGTGAAATTTCTCTTTTACTCGAAGTTAGAATAAGCTTTAATGAAATGAGCTATGTATTGGGTTGTTACACATGAAATGTCCGATTTTTCTTTATACAGGATTAAACCTTTGCCTGTTGATTCCTAGCAAAATATTTACTAACTATAATAGGCACTTGTTAATCCCCTATTTGCAAACTGTATTTGTTTTTTGCCCAAGTAGGCATGTAGATTTTAGTATGATTTTAACCGTGGCCATGGAAACACTCAATTTCCGAACAATTTTTTTTTATGAGTACAAACTCGGTCATTCTACTGCCCAGGCAGCAAGAAATATTAATCATGTGTTAGGTGAAAAAAGTGCTAATGAAAGAACCATCCATCATTGGTTTACAAAATTTTCTTCAGGAGATACAACATTAGAAAATCTGCTCCTTGGATGGGAAAAACAATTGATCCAACATCATACTGCCAAGAAATTGACCAAATGCATCAAAATTTGATCAGGCAACAGCCGGTACTGGTAAACAAGAGAGGACCTATCCTTTTTCATGATAACGCTCAACCTCATGTTTCAATACAGACAGTGAATAAAGTAAAGGGGTTGGGCTATGAAGTCTTACCACTTCTTTCGGAGTTTGGACAACTTTTTGCGAGAAAAATTGCTTACCCATGATTTAGACATTAAAATGCATTTTCTGAATTCCTTTCATCGCGTCACTCAACATTTATCAAATCTGGGATAGAAAACTTGGTAAGCCGTTGGCAGAAGTGCATCGAAAATGATAAATACTATGAAAAAAAAATATGTTAGGTTTGATCTCAAATTTTTATTTTCTTCCAAGTTCTAAAACTGGTCATTTCATGTGTGACAACCCAATAGTTATATCAAAAAAATGTATCCTCTAAAACAGTCAGACAAGGTCTGAGGAATTGTTTGTTGAAAATTAAGCCAAAATAACATATAAAACTTAAAAAATTCATTTGTATTTACCAAGTTCTTCTAAATTCATGCTGTCTAAAGATTTTGATTTTGTAGTGGTTGAATCATCATCTTCAATATTATCTTTCTTCATATCTAAAAATTATAATAAAAGATTCAGATGAAATAGAGGTCAAAACCTATTACTAACATATACATTAAATTACTATTATACTAATATTAAGTTATTTAAAAAAAAAAACAGCTGATAAATAAGTTTTTTTTTTATAAGACTTTATTATGGGAAAGCCATTACCTGAAATTCTTAGTCAAGGTTAAAAAAAAAACAAATTTGAAAAATTGTTTATTTACTGACTTTATTTTAATTTCAATATGAATCTAAATCAATTAGGCTATTGGGACTTTTTTTTTTACTAAGAAATTCTTTTTTTAAAAAAATCAAAATGATCTCTTTCGCTTAAAATAATTTCTCATAGATTCCTTAGTATCAAACGCTATAAGCATACAAAGAATATATATACAGTGAAACCTCTCCAAAACGGACAAAGGATCTGTACGTTGCAGAGGGATGTCTCCCGAAGAGAGGAACAGAAGTATACAACAGAGGTATTGTAATAAAATATATTACCTTTTTCTTCAGTTTTTTTTCTATTACTATTCTTCACAGGTTTTGGATCTAAATCAATAGGTGAGTTTTGCAGATTAAGAATTTTTCTCACTATAACAAAAACAAATAAATCTTAATTTTCTTGCCAGTTTTTCAAATGTTCTGGAAATAAATTACATCATTTTAGAAAGAAAAAAAGAAGTTTTTACACAACTATTGAATTGCATTAATAGTAATACTTTTGTTTAAATACATGATTTAGAAATACAGAAAAATTATTCCTTTACAACTTATAAAGGATCCCAGGGTTGAACTAAAATACTTTATATTTTTATATATATATATGGATAAATTTCTTGACTGCTACTATTAAATGTTTAGTAAGGTTCTTGAGGTTCAGTCAATAAATAAAAGCAACTATTTTGGCAACCTTTCGAGACTATATTGTTCTAATAATCATACCCAATAGTGAAAAAACAGGTTACAATAAAATTATACAAGTTATTTCGGAACATAAAGTTAACTACAAGACAAGTATATAACAACATATATTAGAATAATAAAAATATATATAACTAGCTGAAAGGAACCTGCTCCACTACGGTTTAATATCATTAGGATGAAGGACAACTTAAATTAGTAAAAGTTAAATAAACCTAAAGAATTCCATTCTTATAATAATTTCAGAAAGTAAATTTGACAATTTGCAAAAGTTAATTTTATCTTATTTTGATAATCCTCCAGTGAAGCTTCGAGGCAGCACTACCATCTTACCCAGCTATGATACCAGACCATCAGCTTTTCTTATGGCATACTTTAAGTGAATACAGTCTCAACTTCTCACCTTTTTTGATTTTTTCGAATAAAGTTTAGTCTTTCTGTTTCTATTTTTGCTTACATATCAAACATAAATTGGTTGAGGAGATTACGAAGTTAAAGTAAATAAGGTTCTTCACCTCATAACATTTAGGCGTAAAAATCAGCTTCAAACACGGTTTTCATAAGTGGTATATTAGTGTTTGGGTCACGCTTAGGGGTATTAATACTGTACCCATGTTCTCCATGGTAAAACATGAGACTATACTGAAGAGAATCATACACTTGATAGAACTCACTGATTCTTATCAGTTTTTTGTCCCTACATCGAACTGGCCTTACATGTCATCACCAGAGAACATAAGTCTTTTAACCTCCTCTTTAACATAAGTTTTTTAATAGTTTTTCGTCACGAAACAACTTAAACTTGTAAGGGTCCACCTCTGCAGCCACCATCACAGTTCACAGAAAGTACCAATATTATAAGGTTTCGACATCGATCGTATTTTTGTTTGATTACAACTAAAAGAAACTTAATTTGTGGTAAAAGTATGCGGTTTAAACATCTAACCTATTTTTTAACTTAGCTTATCTCCAAATACCACATGACTATTAATCTATTATTATTATTCACCCAATAAAAATTGTAATCGCATTTTTTCGCGAATTAGCTGCGATCCAGGCCGATTTTTTAAAATTCCTTTCTTAGCTAGCACCTAGGGCCCTAGAGGAAGCTACATATCGAATTTCATTCCAATCCGTTTGGCGGTTTCTGAGATTTCGTGTTAAATGAGTGAGTGGTATTTGACAAATATATAGTAGATTAATTACATAATATAGAGGAGTATGAAACTACTCACAATGTTACTGGTGGATATGGTATCGACTAGCTAAATTTTAACAATTCTAGTACACAACTGACCTGGGGAAATTTTGAAAAACAGTTACAAAGGTTATGGGAGATTCCCTAGGAAAAGTTACGTTAAAAGGACTGGACCACCCAAAATTAAAACCAGTCGAAAACTAAAGACGCAGGAGAAAAAGGAAAAACTATTGACTGGTCTCAGGAAGTATTGGGAACAAAAGAAAGCATCCAAAGGAACTGGTGATAAGCGTAGAGTATTGAATATCATAGAGTGGACAAGTGGGTACCTGCGATGTGTCACGGATCCCCACTACCTGGCTCTCAGATACCTCTAGGTCTAGTTGTCAAACTCTCTTTGTCCTAAACTTTTTTGTTGTGTTAGTGTTGTTTATAAGAACTGTTGTGTTTTTCTTGTAGACTATTTAATTATTGTGTATAATAAACACTATATTATGTCTAAGTGCATTGCATGCGGCAGCGAAAACCACAACTGCAGCAAAAACACCAAATCAACAAATCTGTCTTTTCATCGTAAGGATATAATTTATTTCATTCAAGCTTATGTTACTATTTTATAAATTTTAGTGTCATACTACCTTGCTTAACTTAAAAAGGGTAACTGACATTGTTGGTTAAACTAATATTTTATTGTATTTTTATTAAAAGCTTTAATTCCAAATAATAAGAAAAATGTGATATTAGCTAAATACCATTTATTGCTCCTTTTAAATCTTAAACCCTTTATTTATGTGTTGAATTTAATAGTAAGTTTATTAATAAACATAAAAATACCTAATATGCAAAACACTACTTAAAACGAGGAAGAAAAGTTTTAATGGCTTAAAGGGAAGGTTGAGAGCCAAGGGGTGGGGGGCTTGTTGCATACCCCTACTCTGCCTCCACCGCCAGCTTGTCCAATCTATGATATTCAATGATCTATGGTCATAAGCGCTCCTAGATGGGTTTAAATCAATAATAAATAATAATAATTTCTTAAATAATCATTTCTTTTTTAATAGATTTGTTTTGAATTTTTACCATTCATTAGGACTATTTTTTGTGATATCATTTTTTAAACAAGGTATCAGGACCGAGAATAGAGTATTAGGAACCGGTACTGGAACCAAGAGTTGAAAAATTTTGGTATCGACACACGACAAGTTAAAAACTTTATGATGATCAATTTCTATAGGCATCAAAACTTATAAAAAAACATACTAAATATACTTATATTAAAAACTCATAATAATTAGTAAAGTAAAATATACCTTCTGAATTCTTCGGTTCATAACTTAATAATTTTCTTGCCAGTTTTTTCAATCGTTCTGGAAATAAATTACATCATTTTAGAAAAAAACAAAACAAAGTTTTACACAACTATTGAATTGCATTAACAGTAATGCTTTTGTTTAAATATATGACTTCGAAAAACATTAAATTTTTTTAAGAAACTATAAATAAATTACCTTTGTGCTGATCATGATCTGCTTCCTTCTCTCTGTAGTAATCACCTAATTGTTTATTGACAAATCTTAGATGCGATAGTTCATCTTCTATGTCCCGATATTTTTTTTCCAGAAAATCATTCCGAGACGATATTTCATTTTTTAACTGGAACAAATCATTAATTGATAAAAATCTTGAAATAATATTGAAGATCAACATGTTTAATGAACTGCCATATAAATAACAGAAGCCACTATTGCTACATAACCTATAGACAGTTGTTAGATGTAATAATTTCAAATTCTATCCACTACGTTACATAAAATATTTTTAAGAAGTTAGGATCAGCTTAAAAAAGAACTAAACTAGTTGATTCGCTTATGAGCTATGAACATTAAATTTAATTTACTACATAAACTATAATAATAGTTCATTTTTAGCTTTTAAAATTCAGTGAATAAATTATATAAAAAACTGCCTACTGCAAAACATTTACTTTGGAGATTATTCTTTTGTTAAAAAAAAAATAATAATAATACCACTAATATAAAAAAAAATCAATTCTGAGCATAAGTTGGAAGTTTCATCAGAGAGAGATCACAAGAAAAAGGCAGGGGCTAAGTGGACTGAAAAACGAATAGTCATAATGAGAGAAAAATTAAAGGCTGTCTGGGAGATGTGCAAACGCGTCAACCAAAAGTGAATTTTTGTATAATCATATTTGATCTTTTTCCCAATTAAAAATTTTAAAAAATTACATAGCCATGGAAAGCATCATATTTAGTACTAGGTTAAAAGTTTTTACATGTTCAATCCCATCCTATGAAATTATTTCAACTGAAATATTAATTGAGTGATTCAGATGAATACTTTAAAAAAATATTATCTTTACAGGATTCCTCAGTTTTACCAACACAGTAAACCTGTAATTCCAGAACCTGGTTACTTCAAATTTCATTTTATTACTTATATATAACCATAAATTTTACACTTTATGATTATACAGCAAAATAACAGCACCCTTCTTTATTATTATCATGGGCTCTACAACCTAGTACGGGTCTTGGTACCAGGTTGTACCGCCTTCACTCCTCTGTCTTGTGGCAGGGTCCGCCACCTATGTACTTAGTCTCGGATTGGTTTACTTGGAGTCCCATGCGCTGTCCAGCTTGCTCTAAGGCAAAAATGCATGCTACAAATCTCTTTGACCTTCCTACTATATCAATATCGTCCATATAAGCAAGTATTTGAATCGATTTAGTCAGAATCGTGCCGGTCACCTGAATTCCTGAGTCCCTGAGAGTAAAGTTGAACAGGCAGGAAAGTCCATCTCCTTGTCTGAGGCCCCTAGTGGTCTTAAATGATTCGGACAAGTCACCTTGGATCTTAACCTGACTTCTTGACTCACTTATCATCAGCTCAGTGGGGCTTATCAATTATTGGGGGGACATTCATTTCTTCCTTAATTCGATAAAGTCAGTCCCTAATAACGCTATCATAAGCACTGCTGAAATCTACAAAAAGATGATGAGTTGTAATATTGTGATCTTTAGTTCTTTCCATAAGAGTTCTCAGAGAAAACATCTTTTCAATACAGGATCTCCCACTCATAAACCCACATTGATACATGCCCTTCTTTCTCTGAGCATGGGAACGTAATCTTTCATATACTATATAAGAGAGAACCTAGTAGGCGTTAATTAGGAGTGTAATGCCACAATAGTTGTTTTAGATCATTAGGTCTCCTTTTTTGTGAAGAGGGATGATAATGCTGATACACCAATCTTTAGGAAGAACTTTGTTTACCGTTACACAATGCAGTAAATCGCGGATCAACTTGATCACTTCATTTCTCCCTGCCTTCAAAAGTTCAGCCATGATGTAATCACACCCTGAAGCTCGGTTATTTCTTAGTTTCTGTATTGCATCCTCGATTTCTTCATCGTCTGGTGGGTCAAGGAGCTTTATAATTTGAACTTTCTTCCTGGGGTAGATTCTGAACATTGCCCAGTAGGCTGCTCTCTCGCCCATCTTTAAAGTGAATAAAGTAACTTTTTTGGCGATTCTAAAAATATAATTTTTTGTCTTCACTAAGTACTACATATTGTTCTATTACAACCCTGGTTCAGAATTGAAAACTTATTTTATTTTTAAGATACTTAATTTTTACTTTACAACATTAATATTTAGTATATTTACTTAGTAAAATTAATAAGCTAAAAGACAAAAATTAGGTCCTTATTATCAGAACTTTTGGAAAGGATCCAGTCCCATCTAGCCAGATTAGCAGAACTCTACTGAACATGATAAATAATGAGACTTAATTAATTTGTAAGAATGGCTCCACCATGAAAAATTATGTTCATACCTTGGTTAAAGGGACTTTATTTTGATTAAGGTGTCAGTAGCACTAATAGAAAAATAAAGGCCTAGTATTTTGTTTGTCTATATTTTAATATATTTGGATATTAAATCTCTAATGGTGCATTAAGACTCTTATAGAAAGTTAAAAGTTTAGGAGCACCCTGTAAATATTCAAATATTAAGCTTTTAAATTTATCAATTGTGGATCAGCATGGCCCGAACCTTTTAACTAGCAGCATATCATACAATCATATATCATTCATCAAATCTATAACATTTACAATAATGCATAGAATTTCAATTAGCACTGTGACCTTGAACAATAGTTAAAAATAAATTAAGGTTTGAGATTGAGTGAGCTAGGAACATTTATTTTTTAATACACTTTTATTAACTTCACCTGTATGTAACGGAATCTTGCATTGTAATTTTCACCGATTTCCAGCTATCTGATTATCTTGAAAATTTGAACACTTGTCAAAGACCAATGACAATACAATAATTGCACAACTTTGTTATAATAGTCTTGCTTAGTCCAGTTGAAATACCCCCAAAAAGGGGGTCTGCCTGGCAAAAGGTCGAGTAGTAGGTTTTATGATTCAGTATGGTCCATATGGGTTATGAGAATAAAATATCAAAAATGTGACTACATTTGATAAGGGGAAAATGTTTGGTGGCAAACAAACCTAACATTTTTGCACCTTTTTTTTTTAAATCGTGTAATTTACAAAATTAAAGTTTATTATATTATGCTCCTAAAGACATCTCTTAAGTTGAATTTGATTTAGGCGTTTAGCCACAATTGATTGTCAAAAATCTACGAATTTCGCCGACTTTCTCAAAAAGTTAGTTTTGGTCATGTTTAAGAGTCTATAACACAAAAATGACTAATCCAATCAAAAAATGTTATATACTAATAGTTTGAATCATTAGATTTTTTCTAAGATAGGTTTCGTTCGTTTTGCTATTAAAGTGTGTTTTTTTAGTTTTTTAAACTGTAATTTTTTATTTTTTTTTACTTATGTTTTTGACTGACCCTGAATGGATAATCCAATCGAGAAGCCCAATTTTTCTATGAACAATATTCATATAACCTCTTTGTTAAATAAGTATAGCTATCATACAGTAAATGACTATTCAAACGAGCAGCCAAAAAAACATGGATGAATACAATAAAATATAAAAATAAAGCAATTAAAAAAAAAACAAAAAACAAGTTAAAATAAAGCAATATACCAATGTAAATCAATATCAAACCTGTAATAATTCCTGATTTTCGTTTAAATAAAGGGTCAATCGTTGTTTTAAAATAGTAACTTCACTAGCGGATGATTCATATATTTGAGATAAATCAGTGTAAGTTAAATTCAAATCCTTGGCCCTAAAACAAAATAAATAAATGAATACAACAAAAAAAATTATAGAAAAGATAATTGAATAATTATAATATTATTACTATAATGAAGAACACAGAAGCCTACCCAAGATCATCAAAATAAGGTTAACAACGTTAACTGTTTTAAAACATATTTGATGTAACAAATAAGAAAGACCTCATGTTGATATATATATATATATATATATATATATATATATATATATATATATATATATATATATATATATATATATATATACACACACACACATATAAACAGCTCATAGTAGTTTTCAAGATTTTAGTAAATGTTTTAAAACAGAAAAAATTAACTAATCAGATACTCATAACTGAAGGGTTTGATGAATGAAGGAGTTCACATTTTTTAAAATACAGTCTGGTTGTTTGGATGAAGAATCTATGTGCAGATGTGTTACGAAATTTTCTAAATCTGAATATTTTAAAACAACTAGAAAAAGAGATATGAAGAAGATGAATGGGCTATGTAACACTTTCTTGCAAAAGGAAAATATTAAAAAATAACTCACAATTGTGTTTGTTACACATCCCCTTCATCCACTAAGCCTCTTAATTTTGTTTAAATAAATATCAGTAAAATACATCTAATACATAAATAATATTAACTACTGGAAATATTAAAGTAGAATAAGCTAAAGTCTGAAGTGAAATGGAGGGTTAGGGTGTGAGGCTGGGCGAACGATTTCTAACAAAAGTATAAGAATTATAAGTTGACCTAGAAAACTTTCATCTTTAACTCCACTGGCACAAAATATCCTTAACTCTTAACTTCAGAAAAAGAGAAGAGACAGGGGAAAGAGGAATAAATAGCCATCCTTAGAAGAGACCCTAGGGTTGCATTGTGACCACTAGATGCTGCTAGGGTTAAAGTGACTGGAGGCAACCGGTACTGTAGGTGGACATATATCTATGGAATATAAGGGACAGAGATTGATATTATAAGAAACTTGCTACACCAGTTCCAATCAACATGATTAAGAGCCATAGCACAACACAATCTAACTAACCATGGCAAAAATAAAAATAAATTGAAAACAGGAAGTAAATAGAAAGATTTTTTATTTTTCTATCAAGCAACAATGAAAAATGAACAAGCATCTAAGAGTATAAATAATCAAATAAATCAATGTCTTAAGAGCACACAAATATCTTTATCATGTTTTCTTCAAAATACTGCCTAATAATCATTATTATTGTTGTTAATAAAATTATCACATTCTGAACTAATGAAAATTTCAAATTATAAAGTATTCAAGGAATATTAATGTAATAGATTTTATGGAGAGAAATAATATCAATATAGATTGAATAAACCTAAATAACATTAATTAAGAACTATGTACTCACTCATAACTCCTCACCAACTCTTTGAGAAGCGTTATCAACCGATTCTTTTGAGAAACTTTCTTCTTTTCAACCTAAAATAATCACGTCAAATGAAATACAATATAATGTAATTAAAGTTGTTATCACTATCACATTTAGGCACAATTTAGTAATAAACACGTGTAACACTGCCGGTATGCATCCAACAATTAGCTTAAATTAATCATTGTAAACTAAATACCTGTAATGATTTCCGCAATTCAATACACTTTAAGCATTCGTTTAAAAGCTCCATCAGAACACCAGCCCTATAGTTATAGTTATATACCCTTCCCCAAATTAAATTGAAACCTCAAGCACATAACCAAACATTCATAACAAATGCAATAATCTCGTATGCTATCGTAGAGTAATTAATTTAATAGATTATTAACACATTTTTTATTAATGACTAAACATTATAATTGCAATCATAATAAATATCTTACTTCTAATAGGTAAATATCACAATTGAATAAAATAAACAAAGCGCCAAGTACTGTCTGATAACAGTATTGATCAGATTATTATCACTATTATTTTATTATGATTATTTATTTTTTTTAGTTCTAGTTTATTTTAAGGGCTGTTAACTAATATCTTTTGGACACTACATTATTAAAAATGTAATTTAATAGAACTGTCTGATGATTTAACGAATTTGAAAAGTTCTTTCTAAAACAGGATAATCCGCCAATGCCATCTAAAAACACTACAACCACACTAAAAAGATTGGTGTGGTGCAATGAATGACAATTTTCAGCGACAATAAGATGTCATCAACTTATAAGATTAATAATCAATATCTTAATAAATGAAATATACTTAAAACAAGTTTGAAACATATTTCAATAATAAAATTTTTGTTGTTTTTTTTTATTTCCTAAAACAAGTTCATGAACGACAGAACTAAAACATTGAAATATGAAGAGTATTTATTTAATGCATGTATACATAAATTGAAACAGCTAATAATTTAAATGGAATTCAATGTTACTAGATTTTCTTTTTTCAAATGCTATGAGGTCGAATTCAGGATTTCGGAAATCATTATTAACTTTATTGATTTTCTCAGTAGAAATTTGTAAGGTAAAACAGTCTGGGGAATAAAGCGTGGTCCTTAGATTCGGACAGCTTACCCGAAATTAATTGTTTTTTCTATCTTACTTAGACATATTTCTCGTTATATTTTTTTCAGTTTCCTTATAATTCTAATCCCCGATTAAGAACCTTCCACGTAAATAGGAAAGTTTCTCTCATCGATTAATATTTATATTACTGAATGAGAATTGAATGGCAAATAATTTTTATTTTAGGGTAAATTATCCTTTTAGAAGTACAATGTGGTACAATTATCTAGCTGCCAAATATCAGATAAAAACATTACATAGTAAAATAAAATACTAACTTGTAATTGTAGGAAGCAAAAATTAATATTTAAAACAGATCTTTGAATGCTTATATACAGAACACATATATGCTCTACTTAAATTATTTAAATTTTAAGAAGATTTTTGATTGAGGAAGTAGAGAAATAAATGGTTTATAAAAGCTTCAGTGATGGAAATGAGTAAGGAATTCCAGGCTAAGGCTGCAAAATGATGTAGGTCTTTTCAAAAGAGGCGATATGAGGAAATATACAAATTGGCAAATTGTGATTTTGTACAGAGGAAGAAGTGGATAGAGGATCGCAGAACGAGGATATAATAAATATAAGAAGGTTTTTTGGAATTTAAATATTCGGAAAGAAAGGAACCTAGGAAGTATTACAGTCGGAAATTTCGATTAAGCCAGCTTACCTCACAATGCCAGAATTGAAATAATTTTTTTTAAAATATGCAGACACCTGCGGATTCCTAAAATAAATTTTGTGACCGATGACATTATTCTTTTCAGACTTATTTTTAAGCTTTCCATTAGTTTATACTAAGAATCTATCCAGAAGTGTTCGGGGACTGAATAAAGTTACAATATTTTTCATAAACGAGATAGTGTTTATTATTATGATGTTGAATTGGTCTCAAGATCAGGTCATCTTAATTTAAAAGAATAATGTTAAGATTATAAATGTTACTGATAAGGAACCGCCTCTACTGAAAACTGCCCATAGGGAGACCGTATTTATCTCAAGAAAGAGTGTAGATCAACACTTATCCAAAGCAATAGAAATTCTATTAAGCATAATACATGCGAAATAAACATAGTAGGATTGAAACATTTAAGTAACTCGCAATCTAACGTTGCAAGTTGGATACATATTAATGGGAGGTCGCATCTTAATTTGATTAGGTATTTTGGATGGGCGCAAGAACTGTAGCTCCCAAAGGGGAAAACTTACTTTAAGATTTAGTACTCGTTCATATACTTTTAACAAGGTTAGCTGATTGCAAGGTGTTGATAATTAAGACGTATAAGTGTTTTATAAATCATGAATTTAGACGCAAATTTCGGTACTTGGTAGAAAACAGCAATGGTCCAGCCCACTTTAAGCTTGGAAGAAGAGGACCCATTTCGTAGGGGCCACTAAACAGAGGAAGCCACTTTGGAAATATAAGTAAATTTAAACATGTTATCATTGTTAACAAAAGAAATGTTAAAACTAATTTAATGGCTGTAGTGACATACTCATATAAGTTTTGCGTAATATTTCAAAACTGTAAAATTTTTATGGCATACAGGCAAGGATGCAAATATCAGAATTAATCTGCAACTTAGCAGTTAAGGAAATTTCGATGCTTTACTGCAAATAATTAATCAATCCTAAGGAAATATTATAACGTTTTTTTAACTTAACAAGAGCTAATTAAGAGTTGTAACTACTATGTAACAGGTAAGGGAACAATAGGCATCTGGAATGAAAAGAGTAACGTTAAAATTATAAACTATTAGTTCATAATAGAGGAGGGCTAAATAGTTATTTTTCGGTATTAGATTACTACGTTATGGCTCTATCCCAGTAATACGTTCTAATCACAAGTTATTCCAGTAACAGGTGATTCAAGTAAACCCCTGCTCTAGAAGACGAAAAATTTGGGTAACGATATATTTATTTATCTTTTGTAATAAATAGTAGAAAATGATAGAGTTGTTACACCAATAAGATACTTTAAACATCGTAAAATGTATAATCTACTTATTTTAACCTTAATACCCTGCCTTTTAGCTTTTGATGGATATTAAAGATATTTAAAACCATAATAGTTGAACAAAATGCGAATAACTGTTTGAAATATACGTGGTAATACACTTAAAAAAAGAAATGGAAAATTTATGGAGTTTTCATTTAGAATCGCTACCGCTAGAATGAGAATAAGTAATTCTCTACTTATTAGGAATGGTCTAAACCGATATTTTTCAGTAACAGGGGCAACCGATACTGGTCCAAAAAAATCTGGCGACGGTGGGAAGGAATAAGCCACTTTAACTCCGCATAAAACTGCGAAACGTGGGCGCTCCTCGGGATCCCGAAAATAAAGCGGATAAAGCAGTTAAATAGTCTTTTGATTTTGGCCTCGAGATCCCCAGAAACACCCCCATAGACAGCACAGCAGTAGTCAAAGTAGGGGAAGATGAGAGAGGTAACTAGTAATCTACGGGTTTCGAAAGGAAGAAGGTGGCGAACGTAATTGAGACGTTTTAGGATAGGGATGGTGCGGCGGGAAATTTCGGATACGTGATTTTTCCAGGATAGGGTTTCATCGAAAACGACTCCAAGGTTTTTGACCAAGGAGTAGAATTTGATAGGATCACTGTTCAGGAAAAGGGTGGGAATAGATGATATAGTTTTTAAGAGGTGACTCGAACCTATTGCAATCGCTTTGGTAGTTTTAGCATTAAGATTTAGCTTGTTTTTCGATGCCCAGTTACAGATTCGATTCAGGTCTTCTTGGATCCTTTTAGTGGCTTGTAGTAAGTCAGAGTTGGGAAAGGATAAATAGATTTGGAGATCATCGGCGTAGAGATGATACCGACAATGATGGATGGAAAGCGGAAGGTCATTAATGTAGACAGAAAATAGCGTGGGTGATGGTGAAGATCCTTGAGGAACGCCACAGGATAGAATATATATATATATATATATATATATATATATATATATATATATATATATATATATATATATATATATATATATATAAATAAATTACCATTCTGTGTCATCTACAATCATTTTGATTTGGTAAAAGAATATATTATCGAAAAAATTCGGATTATTTCTATTATTATTTAATTTTGTTGTATTATTTGTATTGTCTATTGAACCTATATTATTCCTTAAATGTTCTATTGTATTTTTGTTATTTTTATTGATTTAGAAATCGGTTATTTTCTTTTGAGTGTTTCTACCTTTTGTTTGTTAATTGTATTTTAAATTATTTCTGGATGGTGTGGCGGGTTTCTGGATTAAATGGTTTATATTTATTTTATCCTCTTTTTTATTTTTTGTACTCAAGTTATAATACCAATATTTGTTAATTATATGTTTTGGTATGAAATTGTCTTCCAGTATTTTGTATATATATATGGCGAGTAATAGGTATGCTAGAATATCAGTATAACAGGGTAAAATATATAATATAATAAATAAAATGGACCACAATAATCTTGTCCATAATATTAATTATTCAAATGGTTCACTACATGAACATACATGTGATGAAGGCCTTTAGTTGTATCATGACAAAAAATGTGCAATTAATGAATTACCATATAATATAATTGTTAATAAAGTGAACAAATATGCATCTTTTATTTTTAAGATAATCAATTGTTATTGAAAAATTTATTATTTAAAGAATTTTTTAAATAAATAAACATAACATTTGCCCTAACATTTTGTGAAATTAGCAATAGGTGTGGATAATCTTTTTAATAACAGTTTCCTTTGTGCCACTAATAATAATACTTTCATCAATAATATGTATAAACAAATCATCAAATTAGAAATAAAACAAACTTTTCGGATAATATTTAAAACTAAAAACTACATCATTTTGTACATGATATATACAATAATAATAAAGAAATAAACTTCAATGAATTAAAGAACAGTTTAAATCTGATAATAACTAAATACAAACACATTTATGAAAAATCTAAATTAAACTTACTTAATAAAAAACTGGATAGACATATAATTAAAATTAATAAACTCAAAAATCCAACTCCTTCATCGAATAATGATAACCATAACAATAATTATACCTCATAAACAGCAGGTAACATATACATAAAAAAAACGGACAATAAATTTGACGTATAATAATCGATTTAAAACATTAAACATGATATTTTAACATTAAACACAACAATTTAAAACATTAAACCTAGAAAACTCGATTTAAAACATATAATAACACATGGAGAGGGGGTCACCTGTGGTGTAGTGGTTAGCATAGCAACCTACTAAACCCAAGATTGCGGGTTCGCAGCCCGGCAGATGACCTTAGGATTTTTAAAAGGGAGTAAAAAATCTTTAGCTATGCCGTCCTTCGGAAGGGACGTAAAATGGGGGTCCCGAGCCTGTGCGATGTCAGGTACTCGTTAAAGATCCCTATCCTAATTATACCTGGATAGGCAAAATTTAGGATTCCCACCGTAGCATTGTCCGATTAGCCATAGCAGCATAAAGTGACGTTAAACGAAATAAACAAACAAACACATGGAGAGAATTTATAAGTAAATATGAATTATTATACATGAGCAATAAAATTATTAATAAGACTAAAGTAAATATTCCAATTAATATATTAAACGTTTTATCATTAGGGGATAGTTTTTTATTAAATATTAATATCAACAAATTTTTCAGCATTGGATTTCATTATTAATAAAGGCATTAATAATTTAAATCTATTTATGAAAGAGAATCCAAACATTATATTCGGAAGATCTGATAAAACTAAACAGTTAGCCATAATGGAAAAAGAAGAATATGATAACAAAATTATTAACTTACTCGATGATAAAAATATTTATAGAACAATAAGAACAGATCTGGGAAATAATTTAGCCAAAATTATCATTAAATACCTAAATAATTTAGAAAAATCTGGATTCATGACGAAAAAAGAAAAGAATAATATTGCACCTAACACTTTCACCACACTGGTAGCTCATGGACTAATAAAATTACATAAAGCTAACCATAATTTAAGATTGGTAATAAATGGAAAATATGGCCCTATAGAAAAACTATCTATATTAATAAAACATTATCACATCTCAACAATAATAACAACTATGATGTAAAAAATTCAATAGATTTAAAGAACCATTTATCTATATTAAAACCGAATGATTTAATGAATCACACACTTATTAGCCTTGATGTAAAAAATTTATTCACCAGTATACTGATAGATACTTGTTTAAAAGTCATCAATGAAAAATGGAATGATATTGAACCATATACCACAATAAAAAACAAAAAACTATACATGGAAGGACTAAAATTATGTTAACATAATAATTATTTCATGTACAATGGGCCATGTAGATGGAGTTCCAATGGGCACTAACCTTTGTGTAAATTTCAGTGGAAAATGGTTGAACTATATAATCGATGAATGTGTAAATAAACTAAATAATAAACCATTAGAATTACATAAATACATTATTGATGATTTATCTATTATAATTAAAAATGGTCAAATCGATAATCTATTACATACATATAATGAATTCAATAATAAAATAGAATTTACCCTAGAAATCTATAAAGAACAATAAACTTTTTAGATATGACTATTAAATCCAAATCAAAACAAAATGGTTCAAAGACACAAAAACTTTTTAGCATACATCCTAAACACCATAAATACTGTAATATTCAAAGTAATAGCCATAAAAGACATAGAATATAGCAAAGAAATAAAAAAATATATATATACAAAATACTGGAAGACAATAACCAAAACCAAATCAAAATTGGTATAATAACTTGAGTACAAAAAATAAAAAGGTTATAAAAAGACAATAATTTAAAAGACAAAAAACAAAAAAGGTAGAAACACTCAAAAGAAAATAACCGATTTCTAAATCAATAAAAATAACAAAAATACAATAGAACATTTAAGGAATAATATAGATTCAATAGACAATACAAATAATACACCAAAATTAAATAATAATAGAAATAATCCGAATTTTTTCGATAATATATTCTTTTACCAAACCAAAATGATTGTAGATGACACAGAATGGTAATTTATATATATATATATATATATATATATATATATATATATATATATATATATATATATATATATATATATATATATATATATTGTACATTGAATAGATAGCAGGTTAAATATTGTCACAACTAATTTTCATATTTATTATCCATATAAGTTTTCATGTTTTTAGGGCTTGAAAATGTGGCATAGGCCATGAAACCTTGCCCAAATAAAAGGAATTATGTAACATAGTTATTTAAATATAATTGTAATGGGAGATAATATTGCTAATCAATATTCCTTAGACACTTAAATCTCCTTAGGTTATTTATAGTAATTAAAAATAATATACAATTATTTAAGATGTTAGATGTTTTATAACAGCATACATATTTTTTATGATTTTGACCCATGAAAATAATATGATAGCTTATGTATAGATTTCATATTTGAGTGTATTTTAATAATTATTAAAAGTAACTATAGTAAAATACAAAATAATGTAAGAGTGTCTAAATACAATGAAGACTGGCTGGCATTTTACCAGAAAATGCTCATATGAGAGTGGAATTAAAAATACTGGGTTAGGTAAACAAGTATCTGGTAACAGGTAGAGATGACAAGAAAAAAATACTAGCCTAGGGCAGTACGCAGTACGAAGGTAAGAGGTATGAATGTTGTTCGTAGTACTGAAGTGAGTACGCAAGTATCTCGTCCCTGTTACTTCTGAATATCGGTAACAGGGACGCAGTTCAGTCAGCCCATAACTGTTACAAAATAACAGGTCCAGTATTTCTGAACCACCACTACTACTTATTACTTCTGTTGCCTATCACTGTGCGGTATCAAATCACTTCACTGATTAGAATCACTGCTCTTCTTACAATCACGGCAGTTATTACAATCACTCCAGTGATTAGAATCACTACAGATATTACAATCACCGTAGTTCTTACATTCTCAACAATAATTAGAATAACTCCTGTTGCCAACCACCATTCTGTTTTATTAATCACCGACCTAGTGCTAGTGGTTCTAGCCTATTACAAACTTACCTTTATAGACATTTTGGCTGTTAATTCATTAATTTATCCTCCTCGCCATTGCTAATAATATTAATAATTTGTATATTGGTAATCTTACAAATGATTATTATGTCAATTTCCTTTTAAAAGAAAAATTTTAGGAGCCAATTAGAAGTTTTCAAAATATATAACAAATGAAAAATCAATAGGCTAACTATGGTACAAACTATACAACTAAATAAATCTTTGAAAAACATTGTCCATATATAATTGTACAGCCAAGATTTTATTTTTTTAAAAATATACAGGTGTTAACAAAAAATATTTGAACAATTATAAAGACAACAATTAAAAGTAGCCTGCATCAATCTGTTACGTAAGCATGCATTGTGTCTTAAAATATAGGCAGTAAGATGAACTAAAGAAGAAAAGAACAGAGGTAGACGCAGGATTCAGGCTGAGCCACCTTAGGTCAAGTTTTTACTATATCCTAATTTTTTTTTTTTAAAGCATTTGATTTTATTTTTAAGGAGGTATTTTAGCCTTTATCCACCTTGAGAAAGCTTTGACTTAGGCCCTTTAAATAAGCTCTGGAAAGCAATCAGTTTATCAGAGATTAGTGATAGTCTGAGATAAGGCATACAAGGTCTTTATTAAGGTGTAAAATCGCAGCATTTTAACTTGTAAACAATTGTATTTACCAAAAAGGTTTTGATATTATGTCCCCTCAACGTTACACATCATCAAAGGATTAAATAAAAGTTGCTGCTAATCACCAACCCTCTTTAACATGTTTATTAAACAAGCTTTCTAGAAATAGGAGAAAAATATTAATACATGGGTTTGGAGATTTCGGAAGATATATTATTCATGCTACAAATTGCAGGAGTTTATTAACTCATTGCAACTGAGGAATGTGATCTGGAATACATGGTGAGGAAACTTTAAGGAGTATTCTGAATAGGGCATGGAAATAAATCTAAAGTAGACAGAGTTTGTGTCCTTCAGCTCTTCGAGCACATAGTTTAGCATTGAAGATTAGAGATATGGAGCCCTACCTATCCTTCCTGGAATGGAACCCTCTATCAATTAAGATATTTCATTAAAAATATCAAGAGAAAGGAAGACTATGAATCTTAAACTTGTTCCTATGGAATAAAAATGTTTCCTTTAAATAAAAGATTATATCATTTTTTTATAAAGAAGAAAAAGCTCAAACGCTACTATCTTTAGAGATGGATAATCAGAGAGGAAGTTATTTCATAATAAGAGTCCATAATGTTTCTAATAATATCATAATACAATATATGATAGAAGAAAAAATCACTTGAGGTACGCATGATGGTTCAGAAGGATCAATTTAATTAGGATTTCATGAATTAATTGCCACTACTGTTATTATTTTATTGGGAAACTAGTTTCCCCCAAAAAATAATTCCAATAGTACATCAACGGGCCACGCCTCCCTCCCTCCAACTTTCCCCAGATGCCTTTCAACCAAACTATAGTATCTACAAATAAGATTTTTTTTGAGGAAATCATGTTTTTACCCATAAAAGCAGTAACTCCACTTTTCTTAAACATTTTTCAAATCTTGACCAATTTTCAGATTTAAAATTTCTTATAACACTTCCAACACCCACAGTTTTTCGAAAAAACAATCCACGAAACTACAAATCTCACAAAAACTTGCTAATTTAACCAGCTTTCAAATGATATGATCAAATTAACGATTCTGTGTCAATTTCATGAAGAAATGCACTTTCAAAACCAGAAAAACACGGTGTTTTCATTTGGCATACTAATCAGATACTTGGATAAATAAAACATGATAATCGTTCAATGGAATTCTGTATTTTAAACAAAATCTTCATTGGAATGAAAAGCAAAGAAAAAATTTATTGTTTATTAGAAAACTGTCCTAATAAAGGAAAACTGTCAATAAAGCACCACCAAATCAAAGAGTCCGTTATTTTATTCGATTTTCAGTTTCAGGTTTAGAACCCAATGATAATGAACAAAGAGTAAAATTTTGCGTTTGGCTTCTGAATGTAGATATCGAAGAATACCACTTTTTGACGAGAATTCATGGAAAGCTAAGTCTGTGTTTACAAGGGAAGGCATTTTCAACATCCACAACTGGCACCAATGGGCAACTGAGAACCACCACATTACTCAATAAATATTATTCCAGCATCGTTATACAGTGAACATCGTTAGACAGTGTAGGATGTGCCTTTACGACTGAACGTAACGAAATTTCCCGTGAAGAATTGCACAAACTAGGACAGAACTGCTCGAATAATCGAGCTGAAAAAATTGGCAACTGAGTATGTTTTAGATTACCCAAAATTGAATTACAAAATATATACTGATAGATAAATAATCCAATCAAATTAATGGACAGTAACATTAGTATGTTTTTGATTTGGATTAAAGGACAAAAGGGCTTCTCTAATGGAAGGGTGTACATGGTCTCTGCAACAGGAAGCTTCATACCCCAGAAGTGTAAAAATGAACTACTGGAATACAGCAATATTTTAAAACCATAGAAAGACTAATCGAAAAATTGTAAAGATCTAATTGTATTACTAACTATTGACACCCGAAATGTTTTTGTTTTTATGTCGAAGAGTTTTTTATTTATTCTGATTTTTTATTTTTATTTTTTCTGTTTTTTCATTTAGTTCAGATTTAGTTATTTTTCTTTTTTGTCAAAAGTTATTAATAATTCATAAACTTTATTCATTTGAGAAGAAAATGAATTTGAAATATTGTATGCATATAATCCACTTTTTGCATGATTTATGACAAATTTTTGGAAAAAAAAAACCTCTTCTATAGGATTACACTGGTCAACAGTATTTTTGTTAAATGGGTAAACGTGGCTGTCTCATATGTATTTTGCTATGGTAATTCCGAATATGAGCATCAAAGTTGTCCATGGGGCTCATATTTTTTGTAATTTTGCAATTTTGTAAAAAAAGGTGATATTTCATAGCTATGAACGTGTCTGGATTAATATTTATTCTCTAAATTCATCACCATTTGCTCTGAACTCTTAATAAGTGAGCCGGCCTAGTTAGGTGCCTCTATTAATTTAGTCCGAACAGAACCTCTTATCACAAAGAAGCATGCTTAATGGCATATAGTCTTTATTTTTGGTGCCATTGGATGGGTGCCTCATATATGCTGTGCCTCCTGTGTTACATTTCTTTGTGACTGAATTAATGGGTAGTAAACAAATAAGGAACCTCAGGGCCACTCAACTGAACTCTTAAAAAATCATTGCATGTTTAGCCTACAACAATTATAGAAATACACTTATATTGTTTCTTTATTATACAACATGGGGACTCAGTCCCAAAACACTGGCCACAATCAATACGCCACGGGTCCTTGACATGAGTTCCCTCATGGAAAATAACTACTCTCATCAGTCTAAACATCTGTTTATAGTCCATAGTTGGTCAATCTAATGTTAATTTATTAATTATTCCTCATATACTGTTCCTATTTTATCTGTGTCTGTTTTGTAGTTAACAGTATTATTAATTGTTTTATTGATGTAGATTGCCTCTTTTATTTTTCTACTATGTGTTTGGCTTTCATGTTGAAGTATTTTTACTTTTTCAAAATTAAATCTGTGGTTTAGTTTCTGTGCATGTTCTGCTAAGGCTGTTTTATTATTGTTAGATTTACTTATTTTTTTCGTGTCATATTTATGTTGATTTATTCTTTTATATAGATTTTGCTTGGTTTCACCTATATAGTGTTTATTGCAATCTAAACAGTCTATTCTGTATATGATGTCTTTTTTATTCAAATGTTCTATTCGTTTTTAGTTATTATATTTTTTATTTTATTTGTGTTGTATAATGCTACATCGATTTTAAAATTTTCATTTTTTAATTTCTTAATTACTTTTTGTGTTAATTCTGGTATATATTTTATTTTTTTATATTTTTTAATATATGTTGTATTGTTTATACTATTTGTTAATTGATCACTATTTTTAACACTTGTTCTATTTCTCTTCAATATTATTTTCCTTATTTAATACATTATTATAATATTCTGTTATTTTCATTTGTTTTATTGTTCTCGTGTTTTTATTATTTTCTGTGTTTGGTTTCTGTTTATTATCATCCTTTATATCATTTTTGAATGTTTGTTTTCTACTATTTACATTTTTTTGATTATTTATTACAATATGTACATTTTTATACCACATTTTATTTATTATTTTAGTGGGCACCATATTATCTATTAAATCTTTAAATATTTCCTTTTTTATTTCATTAATGTAAATTCCATCTGTTAATTTTATTGCTGTTTTTTATGTAGTTTTCTATGGTATTTAGTTTTTGGTGGAGGGGGTGGTGGCTATAAAAATTTAATAATCTATTGCTTGATTCTTCCTTCTTTATCCATTTTGTGTTTAAAACTATCTTTGTTTTTTACTATTAACATATTCAAATATTTAATTTCATTTTCAATCATGTTTTCTCTGGTAAATTCAATTTTTTTATTCATTTTATTAAATTTATTAAATATTTCATCCATATCGTTATTGTTACTTGTTATAATTAATAGGTCGTCAATATATTTTACTATTAATATCGGTTTACTAATTATTCCTTCTTTAAAACTCTTTTCCATTAAATAATTCAATGTAATCCCGCTTATATTGACACCCAAACTTGACCCCATTGGAATTCCATTAATTTGTCTATAATATTCATCATCATAAACAAAATAATTATTATTTAGACAAATTTTCATTCCTTCCATATATAATTTTTTATTTTTTATTTTAGTATGTTCTTTAATTTTTTCCCATTTATGTTCAATTATTTTGATTGTTATGTCAAGTGGTATGTTTGGTGTATAAGTTTTTTTACATCAAAGCTATTAATTATCATGTTGTTGTTGTACTTTATTTCACTTAATTTTTATTTTTTAATTCAATGGCATTTTTTATATATCAAATTATTGTCTTTATTACCATATTTAAGGTTTCGTTAAAATATTTATTTAAATTATATGTAGACCCATTAATATTATTAACAATTAATCTTAAATTTTCTTCTTTTTTATGCAATTTTATTAATCCATATGCCCGAGGCTTATATATATTGTTAGGTGCCAAATTAATTTTTTCTTTTTTATTTATATAGCCTTCTTTTTCCAGTTTTTCCAAATATTTATTAATTTCATTAGTATAATTTTCTGTTGGGTCAATTCTAAGTTTCCTGTATGTGTTTTTATCATTCAATATATCCAACATTTTTTCTTATAGTCTTCACTGTATATTATTGCTAATTGCTTTGTTTTGTCAGATCTTACTATTCTTATATTCTTATTGATTCTAATGAATTTGTTCAACTCTTTAATATCATTCTCTATTATACTGTCTATTATGTTACTAGTTTTACTACTGTTTTGTTTGTTTTTATTTTTATTTCTATTCAGAAAGTTACTAATGGTAGCGCTAATGTTATTTCTTAAAATGTTTTTATGGTTTTCAGTGATGAGTTCATTACTTATTATTACTTCAAGGTCAGTTATTAGGTTTATTATATCTTTATTAATTTTAATATTATTATTCACATTGAAGCAAAAATTATCACCCAATGAGAGTATGTTTAATATATTAACCGGTATTGCTAGTTCAGTTTTATTAATTACTCTGTTCATCAAATATAAATTCTTATATTTATCTATTAAGTTATTTTCCATGTCTGTATTGTTATTATTCATGCTTTGCTCCTTCATATCAATATTATTAGTTATAAAGGATTGTATCTTATTATTATTTTTATTATTTATAACATTTGGTATTTTAATTTTATTTGTTTGGATTTTGAATTTTCTATTAATTTTCCTATTTATTTTTTCTTTATCCAATTCTTTATTTAGTTGTCTATGCTTATTAATTATTATGTTTATGATATTATTTAATTCATTATGTGCAATTGAACTATTTCCACTAATAATGTGATCAATTATATGTTTCCTTATTTTATATATGATCCAATATGCCTGTTTAATTTCAAGTTTAATAATTTTTTTATAAACATTAGTAAAGAAATTATTATTTTTAGTATTAGTCAAAAATTCGTTGTTAAATAGATTGTCCAACTTTACAATATTAAATATCATATGTTTAGGACATATGTTATTGTTAATACAATTTTTCAAATAACTAATCTTATAATAACAGTTAAGAATTTTAAACAAAAGATTCATAATTTTCATACTGTTTATTTGTTCAAATTTATTCAACTCATCTAGAATGTATTGCCTTTGGAGAATATTGGTTAGGTCTCTCAAAGAACTCTCTTGCAAATGATCAATTCTGTACTGCTTCGGAAGTTGTTTCAGATAACACAGAGCCATATAACTCGCGTCTCACGTTGGAAGAATTGCAGTTTAGTATAAATAGTACGCGATCCAAAGCTCCAGGTCTCGATCAACTTCATATTGAATTCATTAAACATGCACCTCCGTCTGTCCTATACTTACTCCTAACTCTTTTGAACAACATCTGGACTAATAGGGTTTTTCCTAAATGTTGGCTTTCTGCAACAGTATTACCGTTACTTAAATCTGATAAAGATCCGAAATTAATAGAAAATTATAGACCAATATCTCTGACCTCTGTTGTTTGTAAATTAATTGAAAAGATCATAAATAACCGCCTTATTTGGGAATTAGAAAAACGAAAACTCTTAAATAATGAGCAGTGTGGTTTCCGGAAATCAAGATCTACAATTCATCAAGTTTTTAAGTTTCATTCTTACCTAAAATCAGCGTTTGATAACAACCAACATGTATTAGCGCTTTGTTTAGATATAGAGAGTGCCTTTGACTCTTGCTGGAAATCAAAAATTATCAATACATTAATAAATTGGAATTTCAAAGGTAATTTATTATGTTTTATTGAAAATTTTCTGACAGATAGGAATTTTCGTGTTCGTTTAGGCACCAACATGTCTAATACTTTTTTTCCTGAATGTGGAGTACCACAAGGCTCGGTACTTAGTCCAACACTCTTCAACATAGCAATCAACGACATTAACAACGATTTGCCTGAGCCTGTCAAAATTTCACTTTTTGCAGACGATATCTTGATATATCTCAAAACGTCTGATATAGCTTTTGGTCAAGACGTTATGTCACACGCTTTGCAGAAATTAGAGACATGGGCAAACCTTTCTGGCTTTCATATTTCTGTACGAAAATCTTCAGCGACCCACTTTTGCAAAATTAAAAGATGTACTCAAGCCTTTTCTATATCACTGGATAACCAAGTACTAAACAAAATTAATCATTTTCGATACTTGGGCATAGTCTTTGACTCAAGACTCACATGGAAATTCCATATCGATAACATGATATCAAAAATCACGAAAAAAGAAAATATTATTAAAACTCTTTCAGGCCTGAATTTTGGCTGCGATAGGAACTCACTCTTAAGAATTTATCGGTGCCTAATTAGACCCATTTTAGATTTCGGATGCGAAGTATATGGTGATGCAGCTAAAAATATCCTCAAAAAACTAGACTCCATTCACCACAAACTGATACGTAGAACAACAGGAGCGTTCAGAACCAGTCCTATATCAAGCGTGCTGTGTGATGCTGAAGAATGGCCTCTCGAGCTCCGTAGGCACTACTCACTATTAAAATTCTTAGGGCGCCTTAAGTCGAGCAAAGATTTTTTCGAATTAAGTAGATATAAAATACCTCCCCGATTTTCTACTTATCCACTTCTATCAGACCTATTCCAGAATCCAAATATCTACTTAGCTCATCCCTATTCTATGCCCCCATGGAAAACAATTAATGCCTCCTTCGACTTCTCACTTTTATCTTACAATAAAATTACTTATCCGCAAGATTCCATAAAAAACCTTTTTCATGAGTCTAAATCAAAATATAAAAATTTCCTTTTTGTTTATACTGATGCCTCCAAGGAAAACAAAGACACAGGTTGCGCGGTAACATTTTCCGGAACGACAGTTAGATATTGCCTTCCTGAACTATACTCGGTTTTCTCAAGTGAATTATTTGCCATCCAATTAGCGCTTGATATAGTTAAATTTTTAGATAGCAACAAAATAGTAATTTGTACAGACTCTTTTTCGGCTTTAAAAAACTTACAAAACTCACACCATTCTAACAATCCAATTTCACACACAATAATAAAAACAGCTGCTCACAATTAATAAACTAATACACTTTCTTTGGGTACCCAGTCATGTTGGAATACCTGGAAATGAATTGGCTGATGCAGCTGCTAAAGAGGCGAGAAATATGTTTTCCGGTACCCAACTTACCAATTGTCCTCAGCGACTATCAAATATATATTCAACAGAAGTGCAAGGCTGCGTGGATTTATTATTGGAACAGGATTCCGGATAGTAACAAACTTAAAATGATTTGCCCTAATGGTCAACCATGGCCACTGCTAAACGGCTCTAGGAGGGAACAAGTGGTGATGACTAGGCTGCGCATCGGACACACAAGACTCACACACCAACACCTACTTCAAGGTACTTCACAGCCCATGTGCTCAAGGTGCCAAGTTCCTCTATCAGTAGAGCACGTATTTAGTAATTGCAGTCTACACCCTACAGCTGGAACAACCATCTTCAACAAAGACCTGGGTACAATGTTCAAAAACTATCAACCAGATGTTCTGAAGTTCCTCAAGAATTGCAGAATCTTTAATACCATTTAGATAAACAAGAAATCAGAATTTGGTGCCTCTGGCCATGTTGCAGTACACGGCACCTTAAAATAAAATAAATAAATAAAATAGAATGTATTGCTTGACTTGCCTTTTTACTGTTTCCATTATATCACAATCTCTTCAACACAACCTTCGTGTCAAGTGGTTATTTTATGCCATCCACTATTAATACTCAATTCTTCAAATAAGGAGCCAACAATTATAGAAATACACTTATATTGGCAAAAACTCCTCTTTATTATACTTCAATCAAATAACATGTTTCGGGACTTTAGTCCCATCATCAGACTGAAAACAGTATATCATATGATTACACAACTATTCTATTAAAATATCAATCAATACACTCAAAGATTAATTTGCCCTTAACATATCATTATAAATTTTACCTTTAATAGTATCCTTCATGGTGTTATTACACCGTGTCTGTCCTTTCATATATTAAAATAACAATACTTCTACCTAATGGGTACAAGGGTCAATCTTAAACAATTTAGTTTACCAGAGAAAACATGATTGAAAATAAAATTAAATATTTGAATATGTTAATAGTAAAAAACAAAGATAGTTTAAACACAAAATGGATAAAGAAGGAAGAATCAAGCAATAGATTATTAAATTTTTATAGCCACCACCCCCTCCACCAAAAACTAAATACCATAGAAAACTACATAAAAACAGCAATAAAATTAACAGATGGAATTTACATTAATGAAATAAAAAAGGAAATATTTAAAGATTTAATAGATAATATGGTGCCCACTAAAATAATAAATAAAATGTGGTATAAAAATGTACATATTGTAATAAATAATCAAAAAAATGTAAATAGTAGAAAACAAACATTCAAAAATGATATAAAGGATGATAATAAACAGAAACCAAACACAGAAAATAATAAAAACACGAGAACAATAAAACAAATGAAAATAACAGAATATTATAATAATGTATTAAATAAGGAAAATAATATTGAAGAAATAGAACAAAGTGTTAAAAATAGTGATCAATTAACAAATAGTATAAACAATACAACATATATTAAAAAATATAAAAAAAAAAAATATATACCAGAATTAACACAAAAAGTAATTAAGAAATTAAAAAATGAAAATTTTAAAATCGATGTAGCATTATACAACACAAATAAAATAAAAAATATAATAACTAAAAACGAAATAGAACATTTGAATAAAAAAGACATCATATACAGAATAGACTGTTTAGATTGCAATAAACACTATATAGGTGAAACCAAGCAAAATCTATATAAAAGAATAAATCAACATAAATATGACACGAAAAAAAATAAGTAAATCTAACAATAATAAAACAGCCTTAGCAGAACATGCACAGAAACTAAACCACAGATTTAATTTTGAAAAAGTAAAAATACTTCAACATGAAAGCCAAACACATAGTAGAAAAATAAAAGAGGCAATCTACATCAATAAAACAATTAATAATACTGTTAACTACAAAACAGACACAGATAAAATAGGAACAGTATATGCAGGAATAATTAATAAATTAACATTAGATTGACCAACTATGGACTATAAACAATTGTTTAAGATTGACCCTTGTACCCATTAGGTAGAAGTATTGTTATTTTAATATATGAAAGGACAGACACGGTGTAATAACACCATGAAGGAATACTATTAAAGGTAAAATTTATAATGATATGTTAAGGGCAAATTAATCTTTGAGTGTATTGATTGATATTTTAATAGAATAGTTGTGTAATCATATGATATACTGTTTTCAGTCTGATGATGGGACTAAAGTCCCGAAACATGTTATTTGATTGAAGTATAATAAAGAGGAGTTTTTGCCAATATAAGTGTATTTCTAAAAAGAATGTTAAATACCAACCTCTCCTCAGCTATTAGGCCTGTTCCTTACAACGAAGATCTGCCAATCCCAGTACCACCTGAAGATTGGAGTTAACATTCAGAAAAAATTAGTGAGGAAGATACACCCTTAAGATTAGACACAGATGATACTGATGACCCAGATTTTTCTGTGGAGTCTTCAGAACCTCACAGAATCAATCAGTCTGAACTCAATGATCTATTTCGAGATCTTAACTTATCAAAAAATCAGGCCGAGTTGTTGGCAAAAGAGATTTACCAGCCGAAAAATACAGCAGGAAATCATCAAAGGCTACATTTTGATTTAAATTACGATATGAAAGCTGATTTTCATATTAAAAATAAATTGCTTGTTTTACCACTGCATTATTTTTTTATTTTGAAATTACAGAAAATCCTTGCCCCTGAGACAAAAACGCTTTTCAAATTTTCTATCAGAGCACCAAATTTTAAAAGAAATAGCTATTATACAAAAAGTTAAATTTTGTTGTTCAGTGTTATTAAAGAGAGAGAGAAAAAAAAAATTATATATATACATATTTTTTTTTTTGGCTTTAAGACTTGCTAACACAAGTCCTATATTGCCAATGTAGCACTATCTGATTGTTATCTAATTTTTTACCAAGTTGAATTTTCTTTTTCTCCCTCTATTATATGAGAACTTTGGTTTCAGACAAAAATTTAATTAAATCTTGGGCCTTTACTTTCATCATAGTTCTTAAAAATTCAGAGACGTCTTGAACAGTCAGTGTACCCAGCGTTCTTATCCTCTCATTCACAAACTTTTTGCACTTAACACGATGTGTCTTGGATCTTCCAGACATTGGCATTTAGAACACATGCCACTTTGAGCTAGTGCCATTAAATTGAGGAATTTGTTGGTTCTGCCATGTTAATCTTCAGTCTAATAAGTTTTACTAAGCTTGGGCGTTCGAGATTTAGCCTTTGAGTTACAAACCATGGAGTCAGTGCAACCTTTTGTTGTACTTCGTAGTGGTCCTTTCCTTTCAGTGCACTTTCCCATTCGTAAAACCTTTGCCATTCTTCGATCGCATTATATTTGATTTTTCTTATTAGGTCAGTTATTGGGATCTTGACATTTATCCGGTGATGCTGGCGTTGGTTGGCAGTTTTTTCTGCCGTTTCATTACCTGACAGCCCTATGTGTCCCGGTACCCATTGGAAGAAATAATGGTTTTTCGGCATATACAATAATGAAAGAATTTTAAAAGAAATGTAATTATGTGATTTTGTTTGGTGTAACAAATTTAGATGCTGGCATACCAAGGCTGAATCAGTTAGGATAACTATATTGGTATTTGAGTATGTTCTTTCGCAATAAATAATGGAATGAAGGATGGCGTAAAGTTCTGCACTGAAGATACTAAGATTCAATGGCACAGAGAACGAGAATTTCTGGTTGCTCTGGTGGTCAAATACGGCGATCGAAGTGCGAGTTTGTGTTTTTGATGCATCAGAATATATTTGATGGTAACTGGGATATTGTTGAGCCCATTGTTTCCAGTGCTGCTAGTTTTAGATGCAATAAGGAGTAGTGAGATTTATTATGAGTTTTACCGATTAGATTTGAATTGCTATTTACTTTAATTAGACATTTAGGAGCTGGTGTTGTGTATTCCTGAGGAGCTTCAGATTTATGGAGTGATTTCAGCAATGGTTGTAGTTCGTTAATAATTTCTATTAGCTTCTGACAGAATCTATCGCCTTTGTGAATTACATTTCCAACCGGGTGGTTAGAGTCCGAATAAACCTTGAGGAGATATTTTTTAGCTAGCCACGTCCTTCTAATGTTTAAAGGCATTTCTCCGGCGGAGGCCTGAAGTGCATTAATGGGAGACGTTTTGAAAGCCCCTAGGCACAACCTAATGGCACCTGACTGCAATGTGTTTAACACTTTGATGTAGGGGAAATTTGTTTCATTATAAATAACAGAGCAATAGTCTAGAACAGACCGAATAATTGTTTTGTATAATGTAATTAAATTCCGAGGGTGAGATCCCCAGGATACTCCGGCTAAGGATTTTAATATGTTCATTAATATACTTCATTTCACCAATACAATTAGTCTATCAAATAAAAGGAAAGATTCAAGATCTTCAATGAAAAAGATTTGAAAAGTATATTGTAAAATTGACACAAGTAAAACTATTCACTGAATTTTTTTTACTGACAGAATAACTGATTACTAGGCCAACATAAATTAAGGCAGAGTTCCAAACCACCCAAGAGGTCCTGCCGATGGTTTTGTTACCCGCTTTTTATAGTGGGACGGTGTCACCTCCCTGACTACAGCAGCCGATGGCTGGTGCTATCAGTTCAGCCCTATATGAACCACTTAATCTAAAACAGAATTTCTTTCAATCAAAATTCAGCAAAAGTTAAAGCTATTCTTAGAGGATTATTGCTCAACAAATAAACTAATTATACATTATAAAAATAATAACTTCCTTTTGTTTTCAAAATAAAAATCAAACTTCTTGAATATCAAATTGAACTAAATTAATTTTTTCTTTCAAATCTCCATCTACATCAACATAGTAGGTACAAACATAATTAAATAAACTGTTAAAGAATAATTTAAATTAATAAAATATATATATAAATCAGGACCTGAACTAGGTGAACATCTTTGGGTGATGTTTTGTTTTCCAGATTTTCAGCCAAGGTTGAAGCTGTTTTAAGAGTTTTCTTCATAAGTAGGACTGTATCCATAATTATGTATAGATAATATATTTTATCTCAAAGAAAAAAATTCAACTGATACATTAAATAGAAAAGCTTTGTTGCTAACATTACCATATATAGTGATGATAATAAATAACATGTAATAAACCAAAATATTCAATAAAAAATTTATTATTTATTAAACAAACAATAAGTATTGTGATTAAATCTAAGTAGGAGAAAGAAGCAAACAGTGAAAATATCATACAAATGTAGATAATAAAATAAACTCTAAAAGTAATAAAAAAATAAATAAAACAGCTCTAAGGGAAAAATTTTTAGTGTTAAACCAATGTTTGCCCTCTTCTATCAGCTGTATATGCAAAGAGTAAGAAATCATAAAAGAACTCTTATCAGTCTACACTATCCAGCAAATAGGAGTTGCTATTCAAAAAGAGCAAGTGTTCTATGTGTTGAGGGGAAAATCGTGTTCTTCTATTATTAATTATTGTTCCAGCTTTAGAAAATATACGCTTACATGCCATAGAGGTGGCTAGCACACCGAATTTTGTAGTAACGAGTTTAGATATATTTGGGAACTTATTATGATTTTTCTCCCACCAGCTTAAAGGATCTTCATGAGGAGGGGGATGTGATTCCTCTATATATCTCTCAAGCTCAGCAATAGCAGCAGATTTTGATGTGCCTGTATAGAAATTTACATAAAAAAATATGTGCCAATTTAAAAATATGCTTATAAATTAATTAATGGAATTATATATCATCTAGTTACCTTTTGGCTTCTGGATAGGTATTATTGAATGTATGTCTTGCCATATAGAGAAAGGGGATACATTTTCTTCCATGTTGGGTGTTGAAGATGCAACAACCATTGCTGGGCTTTCTACAGAACTTGTAGCAATGTTCCTTTCTAATAAAGCAATTAAATGTTGTTTGACAGTTAGTGCTGCAGACTTCTCTGTAAATACTGCAAGCTTGTAGCGAGGATCAAGAACTGTTGCTAATGCCATTGTCCTGCTTTGTTCAATATTTTTCATTCGAATATTTAATGAGAGATGAAGATCACTTAAAACTTCTGCCATTTGTTCACTAAAGAGTTTATTTTTAAGACGATCAAGGACAGAATTGAGGCCTCGGACAAAAACAATGATTTCACTCCCAGTAATGTGATTTTCTGCTCCCATTCGTGTCAATATTTCCTCAAAAGGCTTTAAAATAATAAGCAAATCTCGACACCTTTGCCATTCTTCTAAAGATAATTGTTCAATAGAATCATTATTCATAATGGCAAGAGTCATTTTAATGTACTCTTCAAGGTGAATAAATCTTTCTAACATGAAATAAATGGAATACCACCTTGTTTCCACTGATTGGATAAGTTTTTTCGGATTATCTATTCCCTTATTTCTTTGAGTGTTCATAAGTTTTTCAGCACTCGTGGTGCTTTTCTTAAAGTGACCGACAATTCTTTTAACCTTATCCACTAAATTCATTTGGCTTTTTATACCATCATGCAGAACTAAATTCAAAGTATGTGCAAAGCATGGAAAATGTTTCCATAGTAAACAATTTTGCACAGCACCTACGATATTGGCTGCATTATCAGTAATAACAACCAATACTTTTCTTGATAAATTAAATCTATTTATGACAGATTTTATAACTTTGGTTAAATTTTGGCTGGTGTGAGGAGCTTCTGGCAGTTTTTCACAGGATAGTAAAATTGATTGTAATTTAAAATTTACAATAAAGTGAACCGTTATTGCCAAGTAGGATTTAACGTTTCGTGAAGTCCATGTGTCAATAGTCAAAGTGGCACTTTCAATGTCTTTTAGAACGACGTTCACTGCATTTAAACATTCAACATATTGTGCAGGTATGAGGGTATTAGAAATTACTTTACGATTTGGAATTTCATAATAGGGGTTGAGCTCTTTGATGAATTTTTTAAAACCCTTGTCTTCTACCAGGCTGAATGGTTGAAAATCTTTCCAAAATAATTCTAATAAAAGAATGTCCAACTTTTCCTTCTTTTGTTCACTCAGTTTTTTGGGTTGCTGGAAATAAGACGTTACAGAAGTTTGGGATGTCTTTTCAATAGTGGCCAATGAAGTTGGAGGAAAAATTTCCTGTACGGAATGATTCTGCTCAGGTTCTGCAGATTGTGAACACACTGGAATATCTACTGAGAACCCTTGCACAATTACAGGTGGCATCTGTCTAGATTCTGTTGGGGATCCCTTATGCTGCTGAACATTGACAGTAGGGTGTTTAGATTTCATGTGTTTTTTTAAATTAGTTATTGTTGTTTTATAGCTTAATAAATGTCCACATATATCACATGACGCAGTTTTCAAAGATTTGTCCACAAGGGTGAAGAATCTCCACAAATGACTTGGCTTTTTAGGCATTTTATTTTTTAGGTTTTCAGTTTTTAAGAAAAATCACAAACGTTTTAACACAAAACTTAATTCAAACACTGCTAACTTGTCTCATGAACTAAAGTATATATGTGCACTAAAACTTGTCTTCTAATGAGAATGCTGTAAGACTCTGAAAATAACCAAATTATATATCAGCCACAAATAATAAATATATGTTTTTAAATATCATTTAATATCATATACGTACCTATTGCTTCGCTTACTCAAACGATAAACTTAATACACTTTAATGACATCAACTTCAAACTCAAGATACGTAGTTTTAATTACGCTTAATTAATTCTTAAACGTAAAAAAAAATTTCTTGATTAGGAACTAGAAATTTTGGAGACTAACTACAGTGTTACCAACTATAACAGAATAACCAATCCTGAGGAAATTAGATAGGTTCTAAATCACTGATGTGTCACCTATTATTCAATCGCCGATATCTAAAAACTGGTCACGTGGCCAAATCACGCATAAAAGAACTGGTCGCAGATGGGTTATGACGCTCCTAGCAGCCGTGTTTCGAACTAAAACTTTTTTTTTTTCTCCCATTAAAATGTCAAGATTTTAAAATCTTTGATGCAAATTGATTTTATCTGTATTTTTGTTATTAGTATAAATATATTATTTGTATCTAAATATATTTTAGTATGTAATGCAAGTGATTAATGTATGGCCAAGAATTAAATGATAATTTTCTGTCCAGAAATAAAAAAAAAAAAAAAAAAAAATACTCTTTATGAAATAGTGAAGCTACTGTTGTTTGTTTGTTTTTATTGTTTATAGGCGTAAAACTACAAAGGTCATAAACGCCTGCTGATTTTTATAAACTTTTAGCTATTTATTTTATTATTTCTCTTTTTTTTTTTTTTTTTCCACTTAAATTTTTTTTTTTTTTTTTTTTTTTTTTTTTTTTTTTTTTTTTTTTTTTTTTTTTTTTTTTTTTTTTTTTTTTTTTTTTTTTTTTTTTTTTTTTTTGGGGTGGGTCAATATTTTACTTAGTAAATTTTGTGCTTTTAAAAAGGTGAATAGAGCTTTTACATTTTTTTCATTATCACCAAGAATTTGAATAATGCCGGGTGTAAGTCCTAGATTTTTTAGTTGCATTATATAGTATGGACATTCTTGGAATATATGACTGTTTGATCCTGTTTACCTCATTACACCAACTGCCATTCTATGAAGAATGATTTCTTTCATACCACTTTTTAGTTATGATTAAATCCATTGGAATATTATTTGTAAATAGATTTGTTAATAAATAAGCTGAATATTTTTAATTTATTTAATTTTTGTTTTGTTTTTTTTCCTTTAAAATTTTAACATCTCTGATATAAATTTATTTTATCTACATTGTTATTATTAGTTTTGTCCAATGTTTTGGTGAAGCATTCATTAGAACAGTTCCTTTTAAATAACAACTCATATTTAATGATGCTTGTATAATGATAATGTGGAGTGTTATTAAATTTGTACAACCTTTATTTTCATTTGTTTTGTTTTTTTTTATATAGTTTTAGTATTTTTAGACCATACATTGCTTAAGTAACAGTTTGATACAGGCTACTTGTAATTGTTAAGTCTTTATAATTGTTCAAATATTTTTTACTAACACTTATATATATATATTTTTTTAAATAAAATATTGGCAGTACAATTAAATATGGACAATGTTTTTTAATGATTTATTTAGTTGAATTGTTTTTTTCATAGTTGGCCTATCTATTTTCATTTGTAACATATTTTGTAAACGTTTGATTGGCTCCTAATTTTTTTCTTTCAAAAAGAAATTGACATAATAATTTTGGTTGTTTTTGTGTTATTTATCATTTGTAAGATTAATAATATACGAATTATTAATATTATTAGCAATGGCGAGGAGGATAAATTAATGAATTACCAACCAAAATGTCTAAAAGTTTGTAATCGGCTAGAAGCACTAGCGCCAGGTCGGTGATCGGTAACAGAACGATGGCTGGCAACAGGAGTTATTCTAATCACTGTTGAGAATGTAAGAACCGGAGTGATTGTAATAATTGCAGTGATTCTAATCACTGGAGTGATTGTAAGAACTGCAGTGACTCTAATTGGTGAAATGATTTAAAGCGTGATTTGATACCGAACAGTGATTGGCAACAGAAGTGATTGACTGGCACGCATTCTAGGGGTATAGATTCGTTAAGTAATTAATTAATAACCTGTGATTACAACCTATTACTGAGATAGAGCCATAACGTAGTAACCTAAGACCGAAAAATTTCTGTGCAGCCCACTTCTATTCTTATGTATTAAGAAAAAACTTATCGAAAATATTTTATTCATATACTTATAGGATTTTTATCGATTTGCAAAGAAAGAAAAAAAGGAAATCATGAAGATTTCTTTACAAACTAAAATCAATGCGTTTATTTTTTTTCAGTTTCGAACTCCACCTATCGTGATATGATTTTACTTCGATCACGAATTTCTGTTTTAGCTAGAAACATGATCTAATCTCTTAAAGATTGGTAATAATTGGTTATTCTGATATAGTCGGTGCCAGCCAGGAGCAGGAGCTGGTTAAGTTCGCCTGCCCGAATAGAGACGATGTAAGCTGCAGATTTTCGTTTGTTTTTTTTTTTTTTTAGTCATTTTTCCTAACATTTATTAAATTTATGTTTGCGTTGTGGTTGCTGGCACCGACCTCAAAAAAATTGTCGGCGTGTGTACTGAATTAGGTATATCTTAGACAAATCCGCTTTTGAATTTAGTTTTCCTTTTCCGTAATTCCTAAAAAATATTATTTTTTTCCTTTTGAGTTCACTGGCTGTACCACTACCTATCTACCAATTTGAAGTTGATTTAATTTTTTTTTTAATGACTTTTATTTCTTAGTTTTTAGTGTACTAAGATAAAAAAAAAAATAGTAAATAGGTAGTTATTACTTATTATTATAGGTAGATAGGTAATATCTAAGTGATTACGTTTGATTATTTGTAATTTAAAAGTATAAATTACTTCATAACAATGAGGAGATACTTATCGAGAGATTCTGCCAAAAAAAAAAAGGAAGAATCGTGAGACAGAGGGTAGCATCGAAAGGACAAATAGACTCTATGATCAAAGAGAGAGACGATGTAAAACTCGTTCTGGGGAAACTCAACCTCAGAGGTCTCAACGACTTAGTCGAATGTCAGAATATACCCGTAAAATACGTATTCTCGAATCTAAAGACGAACGTATTCAGCTTCTACAAAACATGAGAAACCAAGACAAGGGAAACATAATAGCTTGCCAGAGATGTAATAATAATTTAAGCAAAGTTCCTTCTCAAGCCTACTGGAATAACTATACAACTACCTACATATATTTTCTTATTTTACCCATATCTCTGGAACTACTGGACCGATTTTAATGAAACTTAAACTGTTCCCTAAGTTGAAGTGTACCTAACTTAAATCAAAAAGTATCTTCTCTTGACTTTTAGTTTTTGAGAAATTCAGTAGACAAACATACCTACCTATTATTTTTTAATTTCCTATATATCAATTTATTGAAATATACAACTGTACAAATATATACATTAAGGAAATGAGCTGATAACGATTACAATAATATGTCAAAACTTGAAAAGAGCTATTCATCAGTGGCACTTCAATAAAAATTCAACACTAGAAGATCTGTAGGCCATCTTCTTTTCAGACGCCTCGGAGGATTACTGGTAATGAAGTGAGAAGCAAATTGAGAAACTAATGGATTTGAGTGGTTATGGAGCATACGATGAAAGGATAGGTATCCGATTTGGGCTAACTCAGCAACACATGGAACATTAAGGTCTTTATGGATAAGTTTATTGGTGAAAAAGTAAGAGACATTTAGGATTTTTCAAAGGATTTTGGATTGTCAGGATTGGATACGAGATGAATTGGATATTTAGTAGAGCCCCAATGCTCAACTCCGTCTAAATAGGCCTAATCACAGTCATGTAAATGAATTGGGAGCTTTGATCGTTTGTTTAGTAAATGCTGGAGTAGTCTGTAACCTATAACGACGAGCAGTTTCTTATCGCTTACATACATACAAACATACACTTACGAAATTAAGCACACGTGCTTGGAAGCCTAAATGGATCATCATATTTAAATATTATCCAATTCCAACAATATTACATACATAAATGTCAAACTGATTAAGTCGGTTAATCATGGAGTTATAACATACGGAGAGGCCCTTCCCATATATTCAGGGAAGGGCGAGACCAAAACACTAGCCGGCCACGCCCACTCTGCCCAACTGGCGACTTGTATTCCATATGGGCTAGGGCAAATATTAAATAGGAAAATGACGCCTTGAATATAATAAAATACCAGAATAATTAATTAATTTTATATCATTGCAAGCTCATTACAATTATGGCATTGAAATATGGCATCCAGGACTTCAGATCAAATACAACAAGGCAAAGCTGGAAAGGATCCAGAGGCTAATGGCACTCAAAATTGCCAAAGGATTCCGAACACTCTTGATGAAGCTGCCTTTGTCTTGGTCAAAATGATCCCCATCAGTATATTAGCTAACAGTTACATAGGAACATTCCATTTGTTATACATGAACACTGACTACGAAAATTTCAAATCTAACAACTTTGAACATACTACCGACTACAAGGATTGGTTACACCCAGCAGAATTTCCTTGTATTACTGAATGCTTAACTGACCCCACAGACTATGAGATATATACTGACGGAAGCAAGAATGGCGAATATGTAGGCTGTGCTAATCTCATTTTTAAAAACAAAATTTTAGGAGATGTAATAAAGTATAAATTAGGCCCAGAATGTAGCAATAATCAAGCAGAACAATTCGCCATCCTTAAATCTCTAGAATACTTTCAAAATTTGAGGACAAAAGATAAAACTATTACAATACTAACGGACAGTCAGTGTACTCTATACATGATAAAAAACAGACATTGTCACAATCCCATCACTGAAAAAATAAGATCATTTCTAAGACATCTACAAACTGACGATAACATTCAAATTTCCTTCAAGTGGGTAAAAGGGCATTCCGACATAGCGAATAACGAACTGGCTGACAAGGCTGCAAAAGAGACTTCATATAGTATGATATCCAAACAACACTTAAAACACATGCTAAAAACACAAGCAGTAGACCAGTGGCAGACACGTTGGAACACTACACACAAGGGAAGACATCTACATAACTTCATTCCAGACTTACGGACCTACATTAAATCAAACTCATGAACTAACTTTTACATTACACAAGGAGTCACAGGACATGCGGCAGTAAATAGTTATTTCTATCGATTTAAAATAAGAGATTCTTTCCTATGTCCTTGTGATTTCACTCAAGAACAAAATATACACCACCTCATATATGAATGCAGACTACTCACTGACTACAGAACTATTCTACAGACAAAAACAGTACAGAAACTAGGACATTGGCCGGTGGATGGTCAATGTTTGATGAACAATTCATTTGAAAATTTCCAACTATTTCTTAAAATTTCAATCATTAAAATATAGGATATAAATATGAAATATCTCTAAACCTCTAAATATTCATAAACTTTTCTCTACATAACTTTGTTGCTGTTTTTATTGAATTTTAAATTATTTATGTTATATAACTTCTTATTCTTTGTTTTATTTTTCTTGTTTATTTTTATATTTTTTATACCTTTCAACACATGTAAAATTATAATCAAATCACAAATAATATTTACATGTACATAAAGAATAAAATCACCTCCAACAGGGTTACTGCTGGAAGGAAAAAACTAAAAAAAAAAAAAAAAAAAAAAAAAAAAAAAAAAAAAAAAAAAAAAAAAAAAAAAAAAAACCTCATCACAATTAAATATCCCTAAATGATTTAATTTCTGAACTTCAGTGATCAAATCATTTTCAATCAAACTTATAAACCTTGACTCAATTTCGAAATGTTTTCCCCAATAAGTTTTAAAATATTTTAGGTATTATTCCTAAATAAGTTCTTCTTCTTCTTCTTCATCTAACCCTTATACCTCACGGTGTCGGGGCAGCCAGCAACCATGCTCTAAACACCTCTCTATCCGCAGTAGGGGTGGGCAAGTCGATTCATTTAACTGAACGAAGGTGAATCGATTCATTCACTGAAGTGAATCGATTCTTTTTATCGATTCCTCGATTCATTCTCCCCCCCCCCACCCCCATCTCGCCTCGCCGTTCGCTCACGATTCATTCACGCTCCTCCCCGCATTTTACTTTTAAAATGTAAAAGTAAAAAACATTAATTTAGTCACTATTTTTACTTCACTTATAAGTTCATTGGAATGTTTTGTATTTCACAATTTAAAAAAAAGCATTTTGCGGTCTAGTTTTAAACATATTAACTTTTTCATTATTTTTTTTTAGAAAATTGATGTTACTTTAAAAGTAATTATTAGGGTAATGGTTCGGATCGGATTTTTTAATTAGTTTATCTAATTAGATTTTTCTGGGCGACTCATATTATTATTATTTTAAAGATTTATAATAGCCGGTACTTCGAAAATACTTTCATTCAAGGTTCAATTGCAATTGAATTTTCTTACCTTTATAACTGTTTCTCAGCCCTGTAAAATTATAACACAATTAGGTTCTTTTTTTTAGCTTTAAGCATATGTAAGGGGGTGCAGCTTGTTCCATTTAAAAAATTGATGCCCTGCTAAATGCCAAATTGAATTCATTAGAGGCATTTTTAAGTAAATCCCAAAACACTTAATTCACTACTAATGTAGCCCCTTTGTTTACAGGCCGATTTTCAAAGTTTGCTTCTTGTTGGGCCATGAAAAGCTTAAGTTTCCCGCAAATCTAGTACAAACCTGTTTTTGAGATATCCTGTGAATAGACATTTTTTATTGTTGCCTGTTAAATGCAAAGATCATCTCATTTACAAACTTACTTCCTTTTTTTTAGAAACAAAAAACACAGACTATGGCCAAACCAAAAACACATTTTTGACTATAGGTTCGATAAAACGTAAGAAGCAGGTGAAAATCCCATACTGGATTATTCAGGGAATACAATACTTTTATTACCTTCAGCATAGGTGGGAAAGTAAAGTAAAAATTCACATGATAAAGTAGGCATATTAATTGGTAGAAACTCACTTTATTATAACATTACACCTAGTTCAAAACCATAAGTTCATTATCCACTGTATAAGAAATTTTATATTATATAATAATAACTTTTAAATAAACATTTTCGAAGAATTATGTATTTAAAGAGAGACATACTTTACTAAAGTAATGCTGTCCAACTTCATTGGGTTACTACAGACACAGTATATTAATTAATCTTTTATAGATAATAATATATTAAAATATGTATAATGAGTACATGAATAATAACAACTATAACATATTTTACATTTGTAGCACATAAGCAAAAACCAGGCTAAATGCCAAAAATCAATCATTTTTTTTTAGAGCTTAAAAGGAGCTTTGTGCCAAGCCCAATGTTGTATAAAGTGGACTAACTTCACAACTACTCAGAAGTAGTTCTAAAGTATGCCACAAGATGAATTTTCAAGATGTACAACGTTTTTTTTAGTTTTCACTAAACTAACATTTTTGCAATTAGTCTGGTTTTTACTTATGTGCTACATATGATACTTAACATACATTACATATACAATACAAATACATACAATTATACAAATATAAATATACATTAAACATAAAATAAGTAAGTTTATTTATACACACACACACACACACACACACACACACACACGCGCACGCACATACACACACACACACACACACACACACACACACACACACACACACACACACACACACACACACACACACACACACATATAAACAATAATAGATCTAAAAAAAAAAGTTTAAATAAAATCTGCATTAACATTAATGAACAACATCTGGTCCAGTTTTTTAGAAGTTAGGCGCCTCCTTTTTAGAGTATGAATTTGGCCAGCTTTGGAAAAAATACGTTCACATAGAACTGAGGTAGCAAGTATAATAATGCACATTCTCTTAAGTACTAATTCATATAAATTAGGATAAATATTTTTCCTACTTTCCCACCAAATTGAAATTGAAACACCGCAGGCGACTGGAGTGCTGCTGGTACTTGGACTTGTACTAGTTAAAGAGCCCTGTCCCACATTTCCTAAGGAAGGTGAAATAATACCTGCTACCTCAGACTCAGATTCATGCTGTGATTTATCATTTGGCGTTTGATGAGCACTATCAATTCACTAAGATGAAGTAGAACGGCAATGGCTATACTGGAATGACAGCTGTGCAAGACGACTACGTTTCACTTCAACTGTAGGGTGTTTTTTTTTTTGTCAAATGGCATAGTAAATTGCTGGTAGCTCCATGAGAAAATGAAATTTTAGCAGTACAATAGCGACACTTTGCCCTTTTATCCATTTTGGACCTTTCAAAATGGCACCAGGATTAGACATACCTGTAATAAAATTCAGGCATTAAAATCTCATCACAAGAAATCCAATAAGCATTGATAATAATTTAATTTATCATCAGCTAACTGCTTAACGAAACTTACTAAATGCTAATTTAAAAAATAAATTAGATAGGGCTCAAAAACGTATAGAGATGAAGGCAAACTTCTTTAATAATGGACGTTTCAGGCAGCTTAGACTATTTTCAACAATTCAATCCAAAAAGTAGAATTAAAATTTTAGTGCAAGTAACACCATAAAAAAAAAATTGTCTATAGTGTTGGTTACCTTTTATGTTTCATGATAGCTGCTGTTACATCCATTGCTGCTGCATTTTAATCCGTTATATCAATGAATCACTGATTTGATTTTTTTAAATAATTCATATACATATACTAGCTATAAGTACGTACTCATTATTTTAATTAACTAAATGTATCTTTTTTAAAAATTCAAATCAGTGAATCATTGACATAAATTGGATTAAAATGCAGTAGTAATCATGAAACATAACAGGTAATCAACACTATAGTAACAATTGTTCTTTTTGACAATTAGGTGTTTCCCTAGGTGTTACTTACACCTATTTTTAATTTTATATTGGATTGAATTGTTTGATGGGCTGAGCTGCCTGAAACGTCCATTATTAAAGAAGTTTGCCTTCATCTCTCTACAAAAGTTTGAACTCTATTTTATATCTTACATTAAGGATCATTCATTCCAGTCTACAATGTAATAGAAAAATAAATAAATTAAACTAATATCGCTAAAACTGCACTATCCACTTAATTTGAACAAATACCTAAAAAATTACCTAGTTACAATTCTGGGCTTCTGAAGGGCTGTAACTGGAATGTGTGGAACGGTGTTCAGAAATTTGCCAATCTGGGAGAGGAAATTCCAAGTCAATATATCTATTGATTAAAAAAAAAAATATATATATATAATTAAAAATGTATTGTGGGGTTGCAACATACTTCTCATTATAAGGTTTACATTGGCGAGGGGAAGTAATAAGACCTTGCAGATAAATTTTTTGTCTTTTAATAAACGCTTTCGCCTTTTTTGGCCTCGTCACATATAAAACCCAAAATACATCCTATGATAAAAAATTTACAACACCTAAGCTTCACTGTAATTAAGACATATATCACTCGGATACTTGAGTACTAATTTTATAACATATTAAACAACTTCCAAATAGTCAAGTTACCTCCAAAAAATTTAATATTTATCTAGACCTTATATACACTTACTGGTATTTTATTCTTACAATACACCCACTAATGTAATAATAAGCATTAAAGGCATCACAGAAGGAAATACTTAATCAAATATAAATTCCATATAGTCTTATACATGTAAGTGACAAGAAGAACCCAAACTGTAATAACAAGTTAAAAAAACCTATTTAAATGTCACAAGGTAATAAGATCAGAATAATGGTTAGTAAATAAAATATTATGAATATAACAATAATTATATAATGTATATACAAAAATGTAATAATTACATTTCTAAGGAATGAATGAAGGAGATGTTTAAAAATGGAACTATAAATATAAGAGTGCTCAAGGATCCGAGTGATAAATTTATCTACTTATTACTTCACATCACCAATGTAAATATAAAAAATGTAGTTCAAATTTAAATTCACAATTATTAGTATCTCTTTTTATTGTACTACAGGTGCTAATAGAAAAAAAAAACGTACTTACCTTTTTAGGAATTCAGTGATAAATGTTCAATGAATCAATAATCAATGAAAGAAGCGTCGGTAAACTGGCTTCGGTATGGTTGGTGACAAGCAAGTGAACTGAATCGTTGAAGAAATGAGAATAAACACAAAGGAATCGTGATGACGTAGGAATCGAACGAATCGTAGAAAAAAAGAATCAAAGGAATTGAACGAATCGTGGAAGAAAAGAATCGTGGTGGCGCTGCAGTAGGAATCGAAAAAAAAAAGAATCGTACTGAACGAAGGAATCGTACTTGTCATAAGTCCCTCGATTCCTTAACTGAACCGATTCCTCAACTGAACCGCGATTCCTTTTAAGGAATCGAAGGTCGATTCTTTTATTTTACTGAATCGGTTCCAGTGAATCGATTCACCGTTCACTTGCCCATCTCTAATCCGCAGTCAACCTTCTAATCTCTCCCATAGTGAGTCCCCTCCTTCTCGCCAGATCCGATATGAGGTCCTCCCATTTACTTCTCGGTCGTCCTCTAGGTCATTTTCCCACTGCTTTTGCTTCCCATATTTTTTTTGGCAACCTATTCATTGGCATTCTTAGTACATGGCCAAACCACTTTAATTCTTTTCTGTGGATATAGTCTATCAGTGGTTCCTGCTCCGTATTCTCTCTTATTCTTTGGTTTCGGATTCGGTCCAACCTTGTCTTGCCAAGAGCCTTCCTCAGGAATTTCATTTGTGTGGCTTGTATTCGGCTTTCAAACTTCTTGATGCCAGGCCAGCTTTCAGCTGCATAGGTCAGCGTAGGGATGAATACTTGCTTATATACTACCATTTTGGTTTTCATCTCTACTTCCCTTTTTCCAATTATAACATTGCGGAGCTGGTAATAGATGTTGGTCGCTTTCCTTATGCGCTGATTTATTTCAGAATCAAGCCTGCCATCATTACTAATTTTAACTCCAAGGTATTGGTAGACTTTAACCTGTTCCAAGTCCAAACCTCTACAAGCCACAGTTCCTTGTTCCAAGCAACCACTTTTAGACACGACCATATACTTTGATTTGTTGGGGTTAATCGTCATCCCTTTTCGACTCAGTGCTTCTTCCCACACGTCCAGCGCTTCCTGCAGGGCCACTCTGCTCTCTGCAATTAAAAGAATGTTATCGGCAAATACCAAATTCTGGATGTATATGGGATGCATTCTCCAGTTTCCTACTTTGAATTTGGGGCTCCTTTGTTTAGCTTCCCATATTATCCTGTCCATGTATATTATGAAAAGCAATGGGCTTAAGCTATCCCCTTGTTTTACCCCTTTTACCATTTGGAATCTGTCCGATTTATTTCCATTGAGCCTGACCGTCCCATATGTTTTCTGGTATAGGCTAAGGATTGCCTGTATTAAGGTACTAGGCACTCCCTTGTCCTCAAGCGCCCGTTTGAGTTCCACTCGTGGTACATTATCAAATGCCCCAGAGAGATCTAAGAAGGCTAGGTGAATCCTTTTGTCCCTTTCAATAAACTTCTCAATTATACTTCGAATTATGAAAATATTATCTTGGGTTTGTCGACCAGGTCTGAAGGCTGCTTGTTCTTCCTGAAGTTCATTTTCTACAATTCTTCTGAGCCTCCTCTCTAGTATTCTGGAATACAACTTAAGGGATACAGATGACAAACATATGGGCCGATAGTTTTCACAATCTGTCGTGGAGCCTTTCTTATGGATGGGAATTATGACATTATTTTCCCAGTCCGTGGGAATTTCCTTCTTTTGGAATGCTTTATTGAAAATATTTAGCAACCACGTTTGTACTTGGCAACCACCATATTTTAACATTTCAGCCGTTATTCCATCATCACCTGCTGCCTTGTTGTTTCTGGCTTCAGCCATGGCCAATTCCACCTCCCAATCTTCGATAAGATCATCCTCTTCGACAGGCGTTCCTATCAGATTCTCGTTATCCCCTACTTCTCCTCCATTTCCAAATTTCTTACTGAAAAAGTATGCCCATTCTTTCAATACTTTAACCTCTTCAATAACCAGCTGTCCATTACTATCCTTGATACTTCTTACTGACCTTCCTTATTTTCCACATAATCCCTTCATTGTGCTCCAAAACTTCCTTTTATCCTCAGCATAACTAGTTTGGAGTTCTTCACCAAATTCAATCCAGCTTTTTTCCTTAGCTAATTTCACAATTTGCTTTGCCTCTCTGGTCTTTTCTTTGTAATTATTCATATCAATAGGGTTATTTGTCTGTATGTATTTCTTCCAGGCTTGTTTCTTTCCTTTGACCTTGGCCTGCACTTCTTCATTCCACCACCTAGTTCTTTTAAAAGCAGTGTTAACTTTTTTCATTCCAAGCACTTTTCCTGCAACATCCAAGACAATCCCCTTAAATTTTTCCCATGTTTCATTAGCTGACCAAGGATCAAATGGATTCTCCCCTGTATCTTCTTCCCTCAGAACTCGCTCCAACTCCTTTTCATATTCCTCTCTTTTTTCTTGTCTTCTCAGTTGTTCTGTGGCGATCCTTTCATACTTTTTAATCTTCCTGGCTCTTGGAATCTTAATTCTGGAGTCTAAGACTAGTAGGCGGTGGTCAGTGTTGACCTCTGCTCCACGTATAACCTTTACATCCATGACCTCACTAAAAGGCTTGCTGTATGTGAAGTAGTCTATGGTGCTTTCCTGGTTTCTTTCTTCGGCCCTAAAAGTGATCTGGTGTATTCTTTTATGTGGAAAAAAGGAATTTCCAATGTAAAGCCCATTGTCAACACAGAAGTTAACCATTCTCTCCCCACTTTCATTGAGCACCGGGTCACTTGAGTATCTACCAATCACTCCTTCCCCCAAATCTGGGTCACTTCCTATTCTTGCATTCCAATCTCCTTGCACAATCACATATTCATTCCGATTTCTAATTTCATGCAGATGGAGTTGTAAGTCATTGTAGAATTGGTCCTTCTCAGCAACACTAGCATCGTCTGTTGGTGCATATATTTGTATAATATTGAGTTTGTGCTTCAATTGGAGTTCTATACTCATAATACGGGAGTTTATAGGTTTCCAGTCGAGGACTTTACTTTCCACTTCTTTATTAGTAATAATAGCTACCCCATGTTTTCCTCTCATATCTAGGTCAATACCTGAATAGCGCATAGTAAATCCATCATTCAGTTGAGTGATACCTGAACCCTTCTTTTTTGTTTCACAAATCCCCAAGATGCCAATCTTATACTTTAGCATTTCTTGTACTATTTCGACCTCTTTTCCGTTGATTGTTCGAATGTTCCATTGTCCAATTCTTATATCCGTTGTCCGTAGCCGTTGTCGTAACCTTGTAGACTGTCTAATTCCGAGGCTGCGTGTTGTTCTTTGAATCGTTAGTACCCTGGACGGGTGATTAGCCCAGTGTCAGGGGCCCCGTATCCTCGGGACAACTGGCCCCCTGAAGTCCCCAGGAGGAAAGGAGGGATACAAGGATGAGGTTAGGAAAGAATTGGATATATAGGACTATCAGGTTAGGGACATGATTCCCCCAATAGGGTAGTGGGGAAAATCAAGAGCTCGCGTGGGCAGGGTCGCTTGATCCCTGAAGCAGGTCTATCCTCACCGGGATCGTGAGGAGTACCTACCCGCTACCCTACTAAATAAGTTAAAAAATAAAAAAAATTCCAAAACAAATTATAATTAAAAAAAAAAAACGAATTTTGTAACCTGTTATTTTTCTTTACTTTTGTGTTGTGAAAGTAGGACAGCACTATATTTGGCTATTATTGATTTATTGATTTATTATTATAGTATTGTCCCAGTGACTTCTTTTTTTTTTATGGAAAATAATTTATTGAATTTACTGTATGGTTCATACCAAAATGGCTGCCTCTAGTCAGTTACTGCCCTAGCGATTGAGAGGTAAGCCCCCTCCACTTACTATAACTCTATGCGGTTAATGAAGTAACCTCTTTCAAACTCAATGTTTTGTTTTGATGGAGGCTAAGAAATAGAAGGTTATGTGTTGTCACGCTTTTGGGGACATGGACTGATATACTGATTTACTGTTGTGCTGTAAAATGTAAAATCTTTTAAAATGGGCGAAGAACAGGTACTTGTTACTGAAGTACCTAGTAGTTTAAAGCAGTTAGCAAGGCTGGTTGTTAGGGGTTTTTATTCAATTGAAGATACTTTAATTATTGATATGTTGGTCAGAAATCCATGTATGAAAGAAGATGATTTGTGTGAATTGTTAAAATTTGAAAAGAAAATGTTGCGTGCACGGATATCAACGTTAAAAAATGACAAATTTATTCAAGTTAGATTAAAAATGGAAACAGGGGAAGATGGTAAAGCACAGAAAGTGAATTATTACTTTATAAATTATAAGGTATGTCCCATTTAAATTATTTTAGTCCTTTTCTTAAATTTAATATTTGTAAAATAATATTTGTCTTTGCATTGTAGACTTTTGTAAATGTAGTGAAATACAAACTGGATTTAATGAGAAAAAGAATGGAGACAGAGGAACGAGATGCAACCAGCAGAGCAAGTTTTAAATGTCCCAAATGTTCTAAAACATTTACAGATCTTGAGGTGTGAAATATATTTGTATTTATAATAATGTCATAAATAATTATTTTATATATTTAAAATTTTAACTTTTCAATGTAATTATGTTCCTATTGAATAAATGTGTTTATTAGAATAATTTATCACAACTGTATTTAATATACCAATGATAATTGCTGGGGAGAGGGCTCCAACCAAATGGACATCGCGCTGCATTTAGTCTACCCTAAACTGTGTACTATCTTGAAGTTGTTGCTCTCTCCGAATCAGGTTCAAGAGCTATTGCCCATTATCATGAATTTATTATGAAATGATCCCACAGCAAATCAAACCCTACACTGTTCTGATCAGGGAGCTCATCGACTTTTGTACTCTTGGCCACCCTATTCTCTTTAGTCAATACCTGAAGTATGTTGATGTTCTGACATTTATTTTGTCATATCTGTGGTAATATAACGTACAGACTTTTTATCGTCTATACTTGTTTGGTCTGCTTTCTTGTGGTTTTGCATCATAATTAATTAATTCCTTGTTTCAATCCAAATCAAGCTGACAAAACTCATCTCTCAAACCATCTGTAGAGTAGTGAGATAGTTTTCTGTGAGCTCTTATCTGCCATAACAGCAGCCAATCATAATCTTGGGAATCAGTCTGGTTTATCCACCCTGCGGGTATTTTCTGTTAAAATACACCATTATATGACAAGCCCAAAACTATATAATCTCTAGTAAATTCTTTTGTGGTTTCCTGAAATACTAGAGACTTGTATAAACTTGCCCAGTTTATTTCTTAGCCATTGAAAGTGTTTACCAATAAAAAAACAACTTGTTTCTACCTCTCATTAAAGTAGATTTCTTTACACTCTAAATACCCCTCTTTTGATACATTACTCATATTATTTTCCTTCTATTTATATAAATGAACTGTATAATTGAAATTTTTTACATTTTATTTTTGATAGGCAGACCAGCTGTTTGATCCTATGACATGTGAGTTCAGATGTACGTATTGCAGAGAAATTGTTGAAGAGGATTTAAGTGCCCTACCTAAAAAAGATTCTCGTATGCAGTTGGCAAGGTTCAATTCACAATTGGAACCATTATATGAATTATTAAGACAAGTTGAAGGTATTCGTCTTGCTCCTGAAGTTCTAGAACCAGAACCTGTTGATATCAATACTATACGAGGGTTAGATTTTATTATCTTGACTATCTAGTTTCTAATCATTAACATTTTTTGTTTCAAGTCAATACAGGTTTTAGTAGTTTTGAAGGTAAATTAAAATAAATCTATTACATGAAGATATAAAGAGCACATAAATTCAATTGCTCAGGAGAGGTAGGTATTAATTTTGATTGCTGGAATAAAATAGGACATTTAGTTATTTCATAAACTATCTCAATTGTGTTTAGTACCTGATGAATGTGTTCTATACCACATTAAGAGGAAACTATGCACATCATGGACATTGCACTTCCCCAGTTTCACTGAAAATTGGATATGGTGTCCTTATATCTTCATGATATTGAATCCTTTTTAATCTAATTGAATAAATAGTTACATTAGTCTTGCTATTATATCATTTTAATAGTAATTATAATGATTTTTCAGACTTGATACAAAACGTCTCGGACTTGGTAACAAATCAGAATTTTGGTCTGGAGAAGCGACAAGAAGTCAAGGATTTGTTGTGGAAGAAACAAGAGTTGATGTAACAATAGGAGAAAAAGATGTGCAAACCAATAATGCGGTTAAAAAAGATCAACCTGTCTGGATGGTGGAGAGCACTGTCATAACTCATGAAGATCCTCAAGTAAGTATACGTTATATCTGTAAGGTACTTACAGCTATAACTGGTAGGTAAGCTTTTGTCATTTGTTAACCATCATATGCCATTTGTCTGGATATTATAGAATAGAATAGAAAAATAAATTTTATTCTGGGACAAAGTCCCTTAAGAATAATAGTTACATGACAGAACTTAAGTTATATCTGGCCTAGAGATTATAGATTAGATAATAAAATAAAATAATTAAAGTAAATACAATTTTACAATAAAATAAGTAATAAAATGAAAGAAAAATCTATACGCATATATAAACACAAACACGCTACATACATACATAAACTATATTTACAATCAGTAAAAGAAAAAATATTATATAAGAAATAGATTAAACAATATATTTCTGATGTTGAATCTTATAACGGATGAAGAAAATAAAATGATGAAAAAAGAATAAAAATGAAAATTATTTCAATGATAGACAAAACATTATCATATGAAGATTGTTTAAACAGGCTAAACTTTTATATCTGATATCCTTGGGTGAAATTTATAAAAGCATCTATATAATTAGATAGCATCTGACTGGAGGGAGGAAAGGTGGTGGAAGAGGAGTGTTTTTTAAAGTTCCCAGGGAGGATGCATTACGAATAGGAGGAAGAGAATTCCAAAGAATAGCGGAGCGGGCAAGAAAGGAACGTTGGAAAGCAGTAGTTCTGTAGGATGGGGTGTAGAGATCGGAGAGACGGGACCTTGTATGCAATGATTGGATTGAGGACTTGAAATGTAGGATACTGTGTGTTAATAACTTGGAAGAGGAATGAACCAAGGAAGTAATCTCTACTGAAGGAAGGCGAAAGCCAATTTAACTCGGTGTAAAGATGGGACACATGAGAGCGTCTCGAGTTTCCAAAAACAAATCTTATGAAACAGTTCATGATACGCTTTAGTCTATCTTCAAGAACCATCGAGAGTCCACCATAAATCACACATCCATAGTCAAATTGGGGGAATATGAGGGAGGATACTAGGAGTTTATGTGTGGATGGAGGAAGTAGGTGTCGGGAACGGTGGAATAATTTTAGGAGGCCAATCGATCGTCGGGAGATTTGAGCAATGTGGGGTTTCCAGGAAAGGGTTTGGTCGATTGTTAAACCTAGGTTTTTAACAGAGGAGAGGAAAGCTATAGGGTGACCATTTAGGAATAAAGTAGAGAAGTTGGTATTCGATCGAAGGAGGGAATGAGATCCTATTGCGATTGCTTGAGTTTTAGCTGCATTTAAAGTCAATTTATTCAGGAATGCCCAGGCACAGATTTCATCCAGGTCTTGCTGAATTTTGGAAAATGCAGTTGATAACTCGGCTGGAGGAAAGGAAAGATAAATTTGAGAATCATCGGCGTAAAGGTGGTAGGAACAATTATGAATGGAGTTAGGAAGATCATTTATATAGGAATTAAACAAGAGAGGAGAAATGCTGGATCCTTGAGGTATGCCTGATCGCAAAGTGAGGAAAGAGGATGAACCTTGGTTGGGAATGAGAACTGATTGAGAACGTTGGGAAAGGAATGAATGAAACCACATGAGAGCGCTATTGGAGAAGTTTAGATGTTTCGGTTTGGAAAAGAGGATTGTGTGGTCTAAGGAATCGAAGGCCTTGGAAAAGTCTAGGAGTATGAGGATGGTTAATTGTTTTTTATCCATTGCAGCCTGGATGTCACTGATGAGATTTTGGTGAGAGCGGATTGAGTAGAATGGCCGGGGCAGAAACCGGATTGGAATGGGTCAAGTAAATTGGAATCTTCGTGGTAATTGGAGATCTGGGATTGTACTAATCTTTCTAGGGGCTTAGAGAAGTTAGAAAGTATGGAGATCGGTCGGTAATCTTTTGGGGTTGTGGGATTTGGGTTCTTGACTACAGGGTGGATTAGGGCTTTTTTCCAAGAGGTGGGAAATACAGAATTCTGGAGGGAAAAATTATATATGAAGAGGAGAACCGTTAGGATTTCAGGAAGGCATAATTTTATCAATTTGACAGGAATACCGTCTAATCCAGTTGAATTGGTGTGGGATTTCACTATGGAGGAAATGAGGTCTGTGGGAGAGATGTAAGGAAAATAAAAGTGATTATCATTGAATGAAGGAGGTAAAAGGGGCAACTGAGGGGATGGATATGGTGTAGAAGTAGAGGTAGAGACAAAATAGGAATTTAACTCGTTAGGTGTGACTGGAAGGACTCCCGAGGGAGAGGAACTAGGTGTATTTTGAACGAGAGAAAGTTTACGGAGGAGCTGCCATTTGGATTTGGGATCGGGGGCAGATGAGAAGGCTTTGTGGAAGTAAATGGATTTCGTTCACCGGATGGTAGCTTGGGTTAAATTACGGAGAACCTTAAAAGCATGGTAATCATCATCAAGTCTAGTGCGTCTAAAACGTCTTCGGGTGGCCTCACGTCTTCTTTGCAGGTCTTTTATTTCTATATTTCTAGGTTCATCCACGGGGCAGGCCCTGTATCATCCAGGGCGGTGGCGAAAGGTACAGGTTTTGAGAGGAACATGGGTATCAAGGATGGAAAGGAGATTGTCAGTTAGTAATTCAACCATAGTGTCAATAGAGGAACAGGAGTAGATAGGATTCCAATCTAGGATTTTGAGGTCAGGTAAAATTTTGTCTCGCCTGAGGGATTCTATATTGGGGAAAGTAATTATTTTGGGGAGGAACGATGGGATTGGGATATCGTAAGAAATTTGTATTAGGTCGTGAGAGGACAGAAATATAACAGGCTGCTGACATGAGGAAAGGAGTTTTTTTGGGGAGTCTATGACATGCAAGTCCAACCAGGTGTCGGACCCACGGGAGTGATGGGTGGCGTTAAATGGAACAATGAAGAGGTGAAGGGAAAAAAAAAGGTTTTCTAGATAGTTGTTATAATAAGTATTATAAATAAGTACAGTTTAGAATACAAAAATATTAATTTTTATCATTTTTTAAGCTAGGGGTTTTGGATTTCTGTTTCCCGAATTGTATGGTAAATGGCTATACTCTAGCTAGGATAATAACTTTTAAATTAAGCGATCTTAGAGTACTATCTACAAGTTTAACTTATTAGCTGTTGAATTATGTAGATTTTGATTTAGTATTGAGTCTTTTTATTAAATAAAGTGGAGCGTTGATTTTCCGAACATCAGTTATTGGAATGTTCAGTCAAGGAAATCTTTTTTTCTTTTTTTTTTTTGGAATGTAATTTTAACTAAATTGATCGTCTAATTACTTATTTGTATTGTTAAAATTATTCTTATTTAAAAATAAAATTAAATAAAAAACAAAATTATTTTTTCTATGAATGTCTTTGAGGGAAGCAATTTATTTCACATAAAGTGCAAAAAATGAACTTCTATATGTACCTACAATATTGTGCACTGAGAACTATATACTTAATTAGACCATTTCATTTTTTTCTCCCAATATCTTCCTAATCATTTGGTTGGTAATAGATCTCACCTTATATCTTAAATCATTTTTTGTGAGGTAAACATCGCCTTTTTGTTTTATAAGCTTCATGTCATCATCCATGTTAGCTAAAAGGAAACAAGTCTTTTTTCCTCTTTGTTTTCATTAAAAGATAAAATGGAAATTATTTTAAAAAAAAGTGAATCGGGTCAGACATTAGCTATAGATTTCAAGGCTGGTAAATCAGCAATAACGAGAATCAAAAATAATTCTAAATCAATCGTCAGGTACCCCATAATCCATATTATAATACCCCTTACGTGTGATGGGCAGTTTGAGTAATAAAACTTTGCAATTTTAATTTTTTCATTAAATGTTATCTGTTCTTTAAATTTTTAGACTGAGGCTTTAGTTGGAGCAAGTACGGAAGTTGAAAAAGCAACAACAACGAGCAATCCTAAAAACAGTGATGACATTATGTCTGTACTTCTTGCTCATGAAAAACGAGGAGGAGATGGTAGTGCCCTTACAGCTTCTGCAGTCAAAGCAGCCCTTCCAGATCCTTCTGATTCCAGTGATGGTGAACAATCTCGTGATGAATCTCCAACATCACCCGATGGTACCTATAAAGATTATATTTTATTTATTTTATTTTTTATTTTTTTTTTTTTGTTCTTACAACGAATAAAATATTTTATCTTATTGTTTTGTAAATATAATTGTATTATTCTCAATATCCAGCCATTAATGTTAGCTTAACACAAACATATTCTCTATAAAAATATCATATTTCATACATTACTAGTTTAAGTTTTATGGAATGTTCGAACCTAGAATTTTTTATAGTACTTAGTTTATGGGGGAGTAACTCCTCTTTATCTGGTCTTTTCTCTCTGAATTTATTTGAAGTTGCCTCATGTGCAACTTTTTCTTATCCATATACTTTAAAAATATGTATGATGTAACTTTTATTTTGGATTTCTACAACTGCTCCATTTTCAGAATTCTCAGCAAAATTAAAAACGACCAGAAACCACATCAAAAACGCAACACCTACTAACTTGGTTTCCCCACAAACCTGTGCAATGGTATCATCTCTTGCTTTTCCCAACTGTGACGACAGATGCATAATATATGGAGGACTGTCTAGTGAGCTTAAAATGAGATGTGAAAAATTAATTAATGAACTGTTTTATTAGATTTATTTTTGGGATTTCTAGACATTCTCACATATCTTACAGGTTTTCTGAAATTGGTTGGCTTTACCCCAGTTTTCGACGTCAATAGTTCCTAGGTGCACTCATATTCCAATCCTTGAAAACCAAAAAACCCAGCTATATTCATGACCTTATTCTGCGCTCCTCCTTCCACCTCTTAAAATACTAAAACCCAACCCATCAACCTGTACACTCCTACACATCGAACTGCACCCTTCGAAAAATTCTTTATTATCCGCGCTTCCTCTTTATGGAATTCATTTCCCATATCAATGAGAAAAAGCACTACTTTTACTTCCTTTAAACATCATCTATTCTTGACCTCCTGGATCTTCAATCTTCTGAGCTAATGTAAAACATGAATATCTATGTTATATACATTATAATAGTACACTTAAGATGTATCCTTTTACAAGATTTCTTCATTTATTTTGTAACTCGTAATTAATTTATTAATCAATTTTTATTATTATTTATTATAATTAATTATCATAGCCAGAAGTTTATTCTATGTATTGTACTCATTTGTTATTCTTAGGGGACAAGTTGCCCCAGAATAAAGTTCATTTTTCTTCTTCTTCTTCTTCAATTATGGCATCAATTGCACGTTTGTGTGGTGAAACCCAGTTAATGGGCGCCTTAAGTGTTTTTTCATTGTTTTACAAGTAGATACAAGATCTCCGCATTATTTGGTCCTCTACTTTATGGGGACAAAACAAAATTTCCCAATAAAACAGAGTCAATTTAAACATTTTTAAAAGAACTAAGCAACTAGAATTCATTTTTATGTATTAGACTTAAGTGTATATTTTGTTACTTTTCAGTTGCTGAAATGATGGATTCTGATGATGAAGAATTAGTACCTGTAATAAAAGTTGGAGAAAAATCCATACCTATCACCGAAGTGGATGATTCTTTGATATCAGAAATGACTCCACAAGAAAAGGAAACTTACATTCAGATTTATCAAGAGTATTATTCTCATATGTACGATTGATGTATTTTATTTTAAATATTTTTTTATCAAATATGTAAATATTTCATTAAATATTTGTGGAAAATCTTCTTTTCTGTTTCTTTTTGAAAATAAAATATTCCTATTGAAAAAAAAAAAAAAAAAAAAAAAAAAAAAAAATAGAATACTGATTTCTCATTGTTCTATCTAAGAAATTGAACTCATTTAAGAATGAATAAATGGGCTTTTATAATGGTTTATTAAAATTAATCTTTTAATTTTTAAAAGTAAAATAAATTTTATAATATGATCTTATGAAGTAATATAATTAAAATAATGATCTTTTTTCTTTCTTTTTTTGTTTTATTCCTTTACCTACATTAAGTCCAGTCAATAAACACATTGTAGAATGCATGGAATATGCTATAATTTTTGACTTCATAGCTTTGTTAGGAATAGTTGAAAGGTAAACATACTAAAGTAAGTGGGAGGGGGAAGTTCAATTTTTTTTGGTTTTCGATTATATCTTGAAAACGGTAGCCTCTAGAAAAATATGTTTCAAATAAACATAAAAGTTAATTAAAGTTCCTATAAAATTGAAACTATATAAATTTGTCGTAATTCTAACCGTTTACAAAATATTTTTATTGAAAATCAGTGATTTTCAGGAAAAAACAAATGTAACCTCACTTTTTGTTAAACTTTTGCTTCTAGTGCCTTCCAGGATCGTTTCACAGAAATAGTGTCTGAATCAAAATTGTAGAGCATTAAATTTACTTTAATTCCATATATAAGTTTTTGGTATTTGAAGCAAATGTTTAACAAAAAGTGAGGTAACACTTTTTTTTAATTCTAAAATTATCTATTATTAATAACGTATATCTCGAAAACCGTTGGAATTTTAATGAATATGTATATAATTAATTTTATGGGAAATTTAATTAGCTTTGATTTTATTTGTAGCATAATTTTATAGAGTCCACCGTTTTCGAGATATAATCGAAAAACACAAAATTGGAACCTTCTCCTCCCCACCACCCTTAGCTCATCCCCCACGGGCAGAGACTTTTAGTGTGTTTACCTATATATAGGTAAACATTCGAACTACTCCTAACGAAGCTGTGAATTTAAAAATTATCGCATATCTCATGCACTCTACACCTCTTATTTCAGCACTCATTGACTGGACTAATTATAAAAATACTCATAAAAATGTCTGTTTTTTGTTTTTTTTTTATTCTTCTAGAGGTAATGTGTGCTTAAGATAAAAAAGTGTGTAAAACAAATGAGGCATACCTATTACTGGCTGGGAGCTGTTATCCCAGTCACCTGTTACCAAAATTAAGCTGATACCAGTGATCTTAATAATAGATCTTTTATATTTTTAAAATATCTAAATTATTTTTATGATACAATTTAGATTTTTTATGTGTGCATTAGTTTAGTTTTACTAACTGCCATTTAACGTTGAGAGTTGGAGGTATTATTTTACAATTATTTGCAAGCATCTCTGAAAAATAGTCGGTAATAAGTTTAATCACTGATACTAGTTAGTAACCATGATTTGTACTTAAACAGTGCTTGCATGATATTATGCTTAAATCCTTTCAAATATTTTTATCAACTGAACTGAATATTTGCATAGATTGTTATTTCAAATTTTCTTTAAAATTGCAAGGGTATTTTGTATCATGTATATTATTGTTAATAATAATGTTTAATATTTTAGTGGAATCTTTATTAATATTATTAGTTGGATCATCGTAACCTTTAATTATGATATTGTGTAATTTTATTTGATTAATAAAATTAGCTGTTGGGTAAATATTGAAATTTGAGACTATTTTTAACTTTTCATACTTAGTAATGAATCCTTTTTCAAGATTATTTAGATATTTTAATATTTCGGTTGCACGTTTTTGATGTGTTTTTTAATTTTTTTTATTTCCTATATTTACTATTGTCATTAAGTATACTAGATATCTTATTTTTTGGTGGATTATACTTCTGTTGCTATTTGTTTTGTTTTATCTGACTTTGGTTGTTTAATGGTTTTGTCCGATTGAGCTAACATACCTTTTTAGTAGGAATGTGACTGATGATATGCTGTAGCTTTGTTTTTAAAAATCCATCTCTAAAGATAGTAACTTTTGGACGTATTCTTTTTGAGTTCTGGTTTCAGCAGCATAGAAAACAGTTCCTAGTAGTTTGTAATGGGTATACTTTTTTTTTTTTTTTTTTTTTTTTTTTTTAAGTGGGACATGTTTTACCGGTGACCTAGTTGGTCAAAAGTTGTACGTTTTTGGGGAATGCAAGGGTGTTACAGATAGTTTGATATTAGGAGAGTAGGAACTCAACTCTTCTTTTACTAAATAACACCTATCTTGACTAGGAGGCTGGTTCTAATGAGTGAGCTTCTTTTGACTGTTTATGAAAATATGAAATAAAAAATTTTAACCTGGATTTGACCGATCTAGCTTAATCCCTCTCAGCTGTTCAACATTTTGGTTTCAATAAAAAAAGCCATGTTTAAAACCATTATTTTTAAGCATACGGATTTTTAATACGTGCTCTAGCTCTGTTGGTGTTGCTCGGACCAAAAATTTGCTTAAAGTTAACTTGTCAGAAATTAAATGGAGAATACGTTTGTTATATAATATTTGTCGCTAGGATCTGCTGTTTAGGAGCTATATTGGTTTGAATGATAAAAAGTCACCTTTTAAACCTCTGTTTTTTCCCAACTTTGTTTATTTTGAATAATCATTAATTGTTAATTTAATAACATTCAATAATATGTTCTATGTTATTCTTTCTGCAGCCGACAGGCTCAGGGGGACCAGTTTTTTTTTTTCAAAGGAAATATTTTTATAACACAGGATTTAGTTTAGGATTCCTTCCTCTAGGTATTTTCTATGAAATGTATTTATCAAGGGTTCTTTTTTCAACTATCCATAATCCTAAATATTTAAACTTGGTGTTGCAAGAAGGATACTAATCCTCAATCCTTATGAATTGAGTTAATTGAGTGCTCGTTAAGATAAAGGATGTATACTCTGTCTACTTATTTCGAGGCCCCATTCAGGGTACTTCTCTTAAAGTTTCCTCTCCATGTATTCCAGATCATATTCCTCAGATGCAATAACTAATGGTCTGCAAATTGTAGAATGAATAAGATTTTTTTTTTCCAAAATCTTCAAGCCCATATAGGAATGTTTCTCATTCCATTTCTAGAGAGCTTGTTCAACAAACACATTAAAGAGATTAAGTGATGAGCCGAAACCTTGCTTTAAGCCTTTGGTGATGGGTGATGCTGAGGAGACACAATTTCCTACAATAATTCTGTATTTAGAACTTTTATAGGCTCTGTATACCTTTATCAGACCATAACTAATACTGCCAAACTGAGTGCTTCCCATAGTATGTCTAAAGCGACTATGTCATATCTTTCTCAAGGTCGATAAAGGCTAAATCCACCCTTTTGTTGTGCATCAGCTGTTTTTTCAACAATTGAGCTTCAGTAAAAACCTGATCTGTATAGAACTACACCTGTCCTAAAACCTCCCTGTTCCTCAGAAATTTTCTCCTTTATTCAATCTTCCAGTCTATATTTTATGACATGACCATACAGTTGGATCAGGCTACTTGTAGCTGTCATGCCCCTATAATTTGACATTGGACAATATTTAAATCTTTTTAGCTACTTCTTATATTTGTTATTAAAAATAAAATCTTGATGGTACAATTTAATAAGAACAATATTTTTTCTAGATTTATTTTGTTGAATTCGTTTGAAACCTTGTTGATCTGTTTACTTTTAATTTTAAAAATCATTAATTGCCATTTAAAATTTCCATCAATGAAGAAATTAATATCATTATTATGGTTAATTAATTCCTGATATCTCTGGTGGGACATAGGGCCTTTATTATTACTCGCGATCTGTCTTAGTCGGCAGCCTGTTCTCCTGTTTCAGCCCATCATACTCCAGCTCGTTCTCCTTCAGCCTCTATGGACTTCCTCCTAGCTATCCTAGGTCCACCTACTGTACGACATCCCTGAGCGTTCCAGTAGAGGGCTTCTCTTGCAATATTGTCCTTTGGGTGTTGTAAGTTGTGCCCTATCCATTTCTATTTTCTTTTGTGAATTTCAGCATCAATATCTCTCTTTCCTGTTCTCAGCCAGACCTCTTCGTTGGTAATCGATCTGGGCTACCACGCTCTTATTAAGAAAGGTTTGTAGCTTTCTCGTTATTGTTTTGTTGACTTTCCAGATTTCAATTCCTTACAGTAGGATGGCCTTATAATTTGTATTAAAAATGCGAATTTTCTTCCTAAGGCAGATTAATATAATCCTTCCTGTTTATTTTTTTAAAGATTTTTTGGTATCTTTCAATTTTAAGATAATTATTATGTAAATTATTAATAATACCAGCAATGAGGAGGAGGATAAAGGAAAGAATTGTTTGCCAGAATCTCTGTCAATAAGCTGCTTGAAATTAGAATCATTGGTCAGTGATTGAAAATAGTTCGGTGTTTAGTGACAGATCGGTAGTATTAGGTAGAATCGACAGCAAATATTCTCATGGTCAAGATTCAGACTGAAAGCTAAAAAGAGAGTGATTCTAGAGTGTTAGCACAGATACATATATCAAGCAGTTGTACAGATTTAGTAAAATATGGTTTTTAATATTAGTTTTAAATATTTATTTATTGAACAGTATTATATTCATTTTTAAGTTAATGAAACATCTTACTTGAATATAGTATTTTTTAGGTGAATGAGCTAAATTGTTTTCTAATATTTAATATTAAAAATAAGAGGCTTATTAAGATATCTGTTATAATTTCCCAAATTAGGGCAGGGGGTTGCTTAAATCACCTATTACTGGAATTACCTGTTACCAGAACCTATTACTGGGATAGAGCAGTGACATAGTAACCTATTTTTGAGAGGAGAGAGGGGATGATTTCAGGAGACTGAAGTAGGTCATCTACATAACCTTCCATTACCTTCCAAGTGAAATTTCTGACAGGTCCTTCAGGGTGTTACCTGTATTAATATTCTTTTGAGATGGTACTTAAATTTTATGGAACATCTTTAGTTCCAGTTTTAAATATTTGACATTTTTCTTGTTATGTGAGAAATTAACATTTCTTATAAGATCTATTATGTTACCATTAACTTATTTTATATTTTCAACCAATCAAAAGTTCCTTAAAATTGCCACTAGTCCCTGTTTTTATAGTTTATTTAAAGAAAATTTATCAGTTCAAGTATTAAGACATCTAAGTAGTGGAGTTCAATCTCCATTCGGGCCAATACTTACCCTTGAAACATTGATAAAAAATGGTGAGCTAAATGAAGATCCTCATCAAAAAGTAATTGTACAAGAACTTGAAAAGGTGTATTTAGATATTCAAAATTATTCACCCGCAAAGGTAGGATTTTTTACTAAGTTATTTAGTAGAAGCAACGTCAGTAACTCGCCGAAGGGAATTTATTTGTATGGAGCTGTCGGTGGTGGAAAAACCATGCTAATGGATTTGTTTTATGGCTGCTGTAAGGTATGTTAAATTTTAATTTATTTTTATTTTATTTTATAAAATATTTAGCTGAATTACCAGTTAGGTGTAGAGTAATTTATTTATTGTGATTTAAATTTTACTCCATATTTATGACAGTTGAAATATTTATATTATTTTGTATGAAATCTTTATTTAATTGACTGTTTTAGTGTGTATTTATTTTAAAAAACTTTCCTATAGATATTTTGAAATATTAGGAATGTTGATATTTTTTTTTTATTGGTTTAATTAGATTCAGAAGAAAAAAAGAGTTCATTTTCATTCTTTTATGTTGGACGTTCATGCCCGGATTCATGAGTACAAGAAGTCTATCACAAGAGATAAAGATTCTAATAAACCTCAGGTAGTTGATGTCATTTCCCCAATTGCTGCAGATATCAGCAATGAATCATGGCTTATATGCTTTGATGAGTTTCAGGTACCTATTTATTATCATTATTACAAAACATTACATTGCTAATCATTATTGTATAATTTTTATCTTTAAATGATTCATTTGTATTGGTACCTTACAATAAAATATCATATTAAGGACAGGAATCATGTTAATAAGCAATGTGAATATTTTTCTTTATTACAAAAACTATGTACTATGTATTGAGTTTTTATTTATGGTGCCATGTGACTGATGATTTTATTAGCATTTTCTTTCAATCACTGTTCATTTTTTATCCATGTGCTGATTAATCCATTAAAAGTAAAAACATAAATAAATATTCTATAATTATATAAAGAGTAGAATGTTGAGAGGGATCAGTAATAAAAAATGAGGCAATGTTTGATATTAACAAACATTAATATTTTTTTTTATTTTTTTTGCCCGAAGACAAACAAGATAAAATAGGCAATAAATAAAAATTAAATAGATAAAAAAAAAAAAAAATGTGTTTATTAATATCAAACATGTCCTAATTATTTTATGACTAATATCTTTCAGCATCCTACTCAATATATTCACCCACTCATTCAACACTGCTCTTCAATTATAATTATACTAACATACCCCATCAGGGCTTTGCCCACTCTCATAAAGAACTTTTAAGATTATTTTAACTGATAATTGAATTTCATTTGTCTATTGATAAAAATCTTGTATTGAAGTATGGAATTTAGTATTATTTGTTCAATGATACTTACATGCATGGCAATAATTTTAACCTGGTTAAAATTGTAACGATTAGATGTTTGAAGAGTACCTAAAAGCATGATTAGACACCCACTTTAGCAGAAATAATTTTATCGATCCATCTGTTTGGATTTTAATTTCTAACCATAAAAGTATATGACAGTTTGGCAAACTTCGTTTCTGGCACTGAATACTATACATTTGAATTATTATTATAGTAAAATTTATTGTTATAAACCTTTCTAGAACTATGAAGATGCTGTAGGTAAAATTTGGTACAGCTGCGTTTAATAGTTTTACCATTGCTAACTCTGTTGCAGAATAGCCACATATCATTCAATTTTTAAACTGCACTGGAATCCACATGTCGCTCTATGTATTTATAGTTTTTTTAATTACAATTGAATTGAAAATAAGTAATTTTTATCATAAATTTCTAGCTCTGTATAACACCGTATCTTTGCAACCTATCTCAAATGGTGCTCATCTCCTATAGGTCAATTACAAACTTCGCTGCTCACCATATATATTTATCGCTTTTTTATGGCATTATTATTGAAAATCTTTATATTTTATTATTGCTAAATCTTCTTTGAACTATGAAGATGGTTCAGATTGATTCAGTAGTTTTTGCGATTAGTGATCACAAGCGAAAAATGGCTTGTGCTTTTATATATTAGTATTGATAAGAATTAATTTTAATTATATTTATGAAACGAGGGTTTGCAGCCCTCCTCTAATTTAATGAACTTATCAATGTGATAAGATTTATTGTCTGGTTGGGAATGGGTTTTCCCATTAAAGTAAATCAGCTTTTGAAATTTTATTATATTTGGAATAGACTTGCTTGGTAGAAGTAATGTCTTTTGATTTGATATATAGGGTAAACCAATAAGTTACTGACACCCCAGACAGTTATTAACACCCCATCTTAAAAATAAGAGTAAAAAAATTCATTAAAAAAACAAAAACAAATTCAGTAAACTCGTTTTAAATCCTATAACTCAACTGTGTAAAAGTACTTTCAATTCTGTCCGTATTTTAAAAGATATCCATAGGGTGTCAAGAACTAATTTTACATTATTTATTGTCTCTATCTTGTAAAATACATTCCAGAAATAATGTTTGATGTGAACTTTCTTGCTTAGCTTAAAGCATAGTAAGTAAGGAAAAATGACTGCGGGTCAATCCATTTCAAATCACCCAGTCGTGTTGCTCAACATTTTTTATTTTCCTGATTCTTTTATCATGGATTCCCTGTGGGTAGACATTAACAAAACTCCAATTAAAAAAAAATTTACAAGCCATATTTTTTATTTGACAGCCATATTAAAATGATGATTTAGTGAATTTTATGAAAAAACAGGGTTTGCGGAAAATTTAATTGCGAAGTCATTTTTAAAGATATCAGAATAATTTAAAAACTAGTGTGTTCAGCATAAAATGACCTTCAAAAGGAGATTATTTTAATTTTCCTACCATGCAAGAAAGTTATTCAAACACTTTTTCTAAAACTCGGAAAATATGTTAAAAATCGTGAATTTTTAAGGCCATTAATTTTTAGGAAGAAGAAGAGACTCACATATATTTTTGTGTTGGGTACACGTAGTACTACCAGCAGCATAAGTTCTAGTCCTGAGAATGCACTCCTTTTTTCTCTACGGCTTTTCAAAAATGGCTGAAAGCAGATTTTTTCCAATTTTCATAGGTCAATTTCTGAAAAGGGACTGAATGAAAAAACGTGAAAATTGTATAAAATGTTCTCTATACTAATTAGAATACACCACGAAAAAATTATGACTGAGACTCAACTATATTTTGAGTTATAGAGCTGTGAATTTCAATAAAAACGCTATATTTTAATCAAGCAGAGTATTTGGTCCGGGACATTCTGAACAGGTGTCAAGCATAAATTTTTCATTTTCAATATCACGTACGATGAAAACTATGAGGTCTTTATAATTTGCGTTAAACTTTACTCCTTCTATCATAAGCTTTATGTTTAGGTGATGCTTGCAAACAGATACTATGCGTTCCTGATGAACCCAGAAGAACGCACCTCTTTGGTCTTAGAGCGCAAAACATAGAACTACCAATTTTGTAAACTGGATATTTCTGTTTATATATGATCTAGAGTTAGAGTTAGAGAATTAACCTTTTCTGTTTCTGCACCTTGACAATGTCGATTGCAGTTGAAACATATTCCTTTTTACCAGGGCATAAGTAACTATTTTCGTAAAACTCTTTAACTCATTTAATAAAAAGTAGCTTCACTTATTTTGTTGCCCTGTTTTTTTGTAAGATGTGGTAAGATACCTTGAGCCTTTACTAACTGCCTATTTGTGCCATATCCATAATATGCCATATCCACTATTTGTGTCTAATCCATAATAAAAGAATCAGGAAAATAAAAAATGTTGAGCAACAAATTATATTTAAATTGGGTGATTTGAAATGGATTGACCCCTGCTCATTTCAACTTAATTGGACTATTTTTTCTATAATTTTAGTATAAATATTTCTTAATATTTCCTTAAGGGTGTCAATAACTGTCTGGTTTACTCTAAAAAAAGTTGTTATTAAATATGTTTGTAAATTTATGGTGAAAGAAAAAAAATAATGAAAAGCTGGTTCCCTCACATTAGTACTCTAAATAGGTAAGATAAAAAATGAATGTATAGATATTTTAAGGCATGTATATTTAATGTGTGAATATTTTTGCTTTCCTATTTCATATTTTATTTTGCTGGTTTAAATTTTCAAAGAAAAAATATATATTGGTTCATTTTTAGGTTACGGATATTGCTGATGCTATGATTTTAAAGAGGCTCTTTACTGCTCTGTTTTCATATGGAGTTGTTGTTATAGCTACTAGTAATCGCCCGCCTGATGATCTTTACAAGAATGGTCTGCAAAGATCCAATTTTGTACCATTTATTCAAGTACTTAAAAATTATTGTCGTGTCGTTTCGTTAGAATCTGGTATTGATTACAGAACTAAAGCAACAAAAGGACAGGTTAAGATATATTTTGTGTAAGTAATCATATTAATAAAGATAGTTTTCAGAAAGTATTATATATATTTTTCATGTGTGCTTTTATAGAACTACAGAAGATAGTGCCAATGACGAAATGGACAAAATTTTTAAAATGTTGTGTTCTATGGAAAATGATATTATTCGTCCAAGAACCTTGACTATAATGGGTCGTAATGTTACCTTCAATAAAACTTGTGGCCAAGTTATTGATTCTACATTTAATGAACTCTGTGCTCGGGTAAGTGTTGTGAGATATTTCTTACACTTAAGCAGATTCAAAATAACCTTTATAGCAGAATATTGGCTATGTTTTCTGCCTTTTCTTCTATTAACATTACTCTGCAGCTAAGTTATTAGCTTAGACTAACATAGAGTTTGAATATATTTCTTTATAAACCATGTGTTAGTTTAAATCTGACACCATTTTAGTTTTCAGAAATTATCTTGATGCTACATGATTGTTTTTAAGAATTTTGGCTGGTAATAGGTCTATAGTTGAAACTGAATTGCAAATTGCATAATTGCATCAACTTGGATTGTTTTCATGACAAAACAAAGAAACAAGGAGCTACTCCAATGAAATTTAGTTATTCATAAAGCCTTGTTTAATTTAAATTGTTTTTAATTAGAATAAATTGTTTAAGAGGTATAAAATACTGTTCCATAAACGTCTATATAGTACAGAATCATCAGAATGTATAATGTTATCTGTTTGATAACAAAGAAATGTTATCCTGTCTGGTAACAAGGAAATGTTATACAGCTCTTTGACTCTTACCTTGTTCTTCAGAAAATGAAAGCAAGTTTAAGTAACCTCATAAACCGTTTACAAAATGGGCCACTCCCAGAAAACAAATGTTTGAGCTTTATTAAAAGAGACGTTAAATGATTTACATTAAAAAAAAAAAAAAAAAAACTGAAATCAATTTCATTTAAGCCCTATAAGTAGATGAAACAAAGATATTAGATGGTAAAATATGGAAATAATAAGGTCATGAGAATGCAATAGAGAACTTTGTTTTACTCTACATGCACTCTAAATGTTTACTATTTTAACCATATGGAATTTATTAAGACAGTGAATTCTTAAAATTATAAGTCTATATTATAAGTGTGTCATTGCTTGCTTTTATATATGTAATCTGTTTATGTAAAGTTGGTCGAATTTATTGATCAGTTACAGGTTTTTTTGTGTTTGGACAGATGAGGGAATCTTTGTAATGAAGGTCTTTAAATTGATCATAATTTCTTTATCAATATCAGAATGAGGATATAGGTGACAGATGGTGGATATTCAGGATAACTTCACAGATTTTTAGGTTTAACAAGGACTTTTTTAATTTAAGAGATGAAAATGCCAACTGTGAGAACAGAGGTTTGGAAATAGTGAAGGTACTAAGTGAGTTTTGGATGAATTTAAGAAACAGTTTGAGGGATCAACATTTAATGGGGAAGATTCTTTGTTAATTTTTTTCTGCTAGGCTTTTATGAAGGCGACAAAGGCAGTTTTATTATTGTGTTGTTGCATAAAAGATTCTGTGAACCATTTCATGCTTTCTAGAATCGGTGTTCGATCAACCTATATCAACTGAAATTTTAGAAGATGAAAAACATGGGTTTGTGACACACTAGGTATGCCATAAAAAGTATTTGATCAATTGGAGATGGACTTTTATTTATTCTTATTAGTTTAAAAACAACAGATACAAAATAAACTTTTACATTACCCAATAAAAATGGGTATTTTAAGGCACAAAAAAACATAATAATAATCATTAATATTGATAAAGTAATCTTAATAATAATAAATATGTGAATATTATGTATATGTTGAAATGGGGCATATGATGTGAAAAAGTAGATTTGTAATTTATGTTATATTACCAGGTATGCAAGTTTAAAATGTCGTTTTAATTTCAATAGAATGCGCTCTTAGCCTATTGAAGGATTTGCTTATCTCTAAACGCTATTTTGTTTGTTAGTCATTTGTTTACAAAAGTCAGTTGTTTTTAAGTCGTTTACGTGGACGTATCATACCTTTCTTTGGTGTTAAAAATGTCTAATTTTAAGCCAAATAAAGAGCATTTGCGGCATGTCATGATTTTCTTATTTAATCAAAAGAAAAAGGCATCTGAATGTCATCGAATTCTTGTTGAGACTTATGGCGATGTTGCTCCAACCGTCAGGACATGTTAACGTTGGTTTGAAAGTTTCAAACGTGGTGATTTTGATGTTACTGATCAAAAACGAGAAAATCGACCAAAAAAGTTTGAGGACTTCGAATTGCAATCTTTATTAGACGAAGACAATACCCAAACCCAACAAATGATGGCAGAACAGTTGAATGTCACTAGGCAAGCCATTTCCGATCGCCTGAGAGCTATGGGAAAGATTCAAAAGGTTGGAAAATGGGTTCCACATGAATTGGACGAACGACAGATGGAAAAAAAACGAAAAACTGTGTGCGAAATGCTGCTTTTACGCCACGAAAGAAAGGGTTTTTTGCATCGAGTTGTAACTGGCGATGAAAAATGGATTTATTTTCAGAATCCCAAACGAAAAAAAAATCATGGGTAACGCCAGGACAACCATCCACATCGAGTGCAAGACCGGATCGTTTTGGGAAGAAGACAATGCTGTGTGTGTGTGGTGGGATCAGAAGGGAGTAGTCTACTACGAGTTTCTCAAACCCGGCGAAACAGTCAATACCGAGCGCTACCGACAACAAATGATCAATTTGAGTCACGCATTGATCGAAAAACGCCCAGAATGGGCTCACAGGCACGCCAAAGTCATTCTTCAGCATGATAACGCTCCTGCACATTCAGCTAGATTGATTAAGGAAACGATTTCTTCGCTTGGTTGGGAACTCCTACCCCACCCGCCGTATTTACCTGACCTGGCGCCTTCCGATTATCACCTCTTCTCATCGATGGGACACTCATTGGCGGAGCAACACTTCAACAATTTCGAAAACGTACGAAAATGGCTCGATGAATGGATTTCAAATAAAGATGAAGCATTCTTTTGGAATGGTATCCATATATTGCCCGAGAGATGGGCAAAATGTGTAGAAAGCGAGGGTCAGTACTTTGAATAAAATATATTATACTTTTTTTTAAATTACTGTGTATATATTTTAAGAAATAAACGACATTTTAAACTTGCATACCTGGTATGTATTAGGTATGTAATTTATCAACCTGACTACACCCCTGACCATCTTTTCTACCATTATTCATACATTCAACCATACTATTTTCATCATGAATTGAAACCTCCTGGGCCCATTACAGAAACCAGATGTGACTCCTCCACCGATCCGCCAAAGTGCTAGACTTCCAAATTCTTCGAACATTGGACTTCAACATAATCATCTTACATCAAATTGCTGTTTCGCAAAGCTCTTCAACCACCATTGTTTCTCCATTTATCACTACAACTTTTACTATTGTAACTCCCCAAAACTCTCCTCTCCTTCACCTCTCTTCTTCTGTATCGAACATAATCTTTTTCATGTTTCAAATCTGCCTTTCCCTATCATGTACCCCATTTCAACATCCTTTGTCACCTCCAAAAAACCTAGCGGAATAAATTGAACAAAGAATCTTATTGTCACCTCCACAAAAACCTAGCAGAATAAATTGAAAAAAGAATCTTCCTCCTTAAATGTTGATCCTACTAATTCATCGAAAACTCACTTAGTACCTTCACCGTTTTCAAACCCCTGTCCTCAAAGTTGGCATTTTCACCTCTTAAATTAAAAAAAATCTCTCTTAAACCTAAAAATTCGTGAAATTATCCTCAGCATCCATTGCCTTACCAAAACATCGCTCACCCATACCCTAAATTCTGATATTGATGAAGACACAATGAATTTAAATACCTTCATTAAGAAAATTTCCTATGTTCAAACCCGAAAAAAGCTACAACTTATCAATAAATACCTCCTTAATTTTTAATTTATTTGGTTTCAGACTAAATAAATTTTTATAGTGCATGTGGATTGTAACTTAATGATTTATGTTTATTTTACAGCCACTGGGCGCCAGTGATTATTTGCAATTATCTCAAGCATTTCACACCGTATTGATAAGAGATGTACCTGAGCTCAGCTTAAAACTGAGATCTGAAACAAGGAGATTTATTACTCTTATTGACACCTTTTATGACAACAAGGTATATAAGTGCTGTAGTTTCTAAATTGTTACATTGTATTATTTCTACTTGAATTGCTAATTTATTATTGCTAATAGGAAACCATTTGATGAAGAATTTTCTTAAGATCAAATGCATTAAAAAAATCTAACCAATCTCGCAATGCATCCTTTTATTTTACATTTTGACATGGATATGCTTTTTTGTTGTAATGTTTTTTTCACATTCAAAAATTTAACATATAGACACGCTCTAGCTCTGTTGGTGTTGCTCTGATCGACGACAATATTCTAGTCAGAAATTTAATGGAGAAAACTTTTTGTTATTTGACACTTGTTACTAGGATCAGCCGTTTAGGAGCTATATTGATTCGAATGAAAAAATTCACGTTGTAACGTTTTTTTCACCCTCAAAAATGTAACATTTTTACAGGCTGTAGCTCTGTTGTTGTTGGTTGAATCGAAAATTTAATAGGAGCTTTCTGTCAGAAATTAAATATAAAATATTTATTTGTTTTATAACGTGTGTCAATAGGACCTACCATTTAGGAGCTTTATTGGTTTGAATGAAACCTCTGTTTTCTTTCGACATTGTTTATTTTGAATAATCATTGATTGTTAATTTAATTTAATTATTAAGTAAAGTAATTTGATCCTTTTAAATCTTAAATGTAAATTGGGAAAAGCCGTAGATTATAAATATACATATCAATGATCTATTGTTTTCCCCAGTGAGGGAGAAATTGAGGGTTTTTTTTTTTTTTTTTTTTTATTTATAAATGTTCTAGTCTTATATTTTGCCTTATTTATATAAATATATTTATTTCCTGGATTTAGCAGTTTGAATAATTTTCAGTTTCCCTTGTCAATTTTTGAGGAAATAATAATTCTCAATATTCTAGAATGTTTCTTAAGTTCCACTGGCTGTACTAGCTTTTTTATAACTTTGTTTAAAATCTCTAAGTACCCTCACCTTTTATTAATGACAAAGCAAGCTTACTAAGATTAATTAGACATCCAGCAGTGTTTACCAATATAAGAAAAGAGACCATAAAATATCTTTTAAGATACTCTTGGTTGATTGAAATTTGTAAGTTTTATACCGCACAGTCAGAGAACTTTGGAAGATGGATCAAAAATGATTCTCATTATCACTGTATTCAAATGTATTCTAAAAAATATTCCTAATTTCAGCTTATTGTAGTAATTATATAATAGCTTGAGTGTATTCGAGTACTTGATGTTATTTAGGAATGGCAAGGAATATTAATTCACATTATTTTTTACCTATATTTGATTATTTGTTTATTATTATATTATAAAGCAAGAATTTTGATTGTGAAAGGTCTTATTCAAATATTTCAGTTGTATTCACCCATTAGTATGTCAATTATTATATTTAAGAACTTCGTAAGAGATGTACAATACATTTTTTATTCATAGGTAAGGGTGGTGGTATCTGCAGAAAAACCACATGATCAAATATTTTTACGGGATGCAGTACATGATGATGATGAAGATGAAAAACGAGTTTTAATGGATGACCTAAATATTGTTAAAGGATCTGTAAGTGGGACTTTTTTTTTTTTTTTTTTTTTTTTTTTGAGATTAAACATCTGGTTTAGTATTATTATTATTTTTTTTTTCAGGAAAATGCTTCTTCGAATATCTTCACAGGAGATGAAGAAATATTTGCATTTGACAGAACCATATCACGTCTTTCTGAAATGCAAACACAAGATTACTGGCAACAATGGAATAAGAGAAGATAAAATGTTAAATTAAAAAAAAATAAAATAAAAATGATCAATGTTTGGTTGTACTATTGTTTATATAGTATAACATTGTAATTAATTTTGTGATTCTAATAATTTAAACAATTGTATGTTAATACAATGCTGTGTGATTTAATGTTATTCTAAATTATTTTAGATTCGGTTAGACAAATATATTTTTGAAATTAATTGTGTCATATTTGAATTAGAACTGTGAATTTGAGGTGCATGACCACAATTCAATATCTGTCTTCTTCCATATTTCACTTTTAGTTTGTACCTATATTGCTTTCTTCATAAATTCTAGTGGATGACTTTCAAATCCATTTCCTCTTGCACTTAAAACAGAAAAGTTCATTAATAAAAATGATATCAGTCCATAACTAGGGCTGAAGACCATTCTTCAGGACTAAATACCACATATCAAGTAGTATCTGGTATGAAATCTGCCATCAATATTTTTCTATCATTCACTTATACCTTTTGTCTCTGTAAATTATGATCTTAATTGACATGGCCCTTATCCACTGAAAAGGGTCCTTTAGGAGTTGGTTTATCTCTTGAGTTAGCAGAAGTCGGTGATCCGCCTAAAACAATAATTAGTCCATACTATATATTATAGAGAATTAGTTTTGGGACTATTTAAATGTATAAGAAACATGAATTACAATATAGTTGGTAAGGTTCTGAAGGAGTAAAATATACTTCCCTTATGTTATAAAATATTCCAGAATTGGAAGTCTTCTACATCAAATTATCACATGCTGGGTTTACTTCTTTCTGCAGTTCCTGGATAGTTATACAATATTTGTTTTGTATTGATGGGGTATTTGTTGACTGAGAAGCTAATGAAAATGTACACTGCCGGACAAAATTAAAGGATCACTTCAATATTTTGAAATTACTGAACTGTATAGGGTATTTTTAAAAATATTCTTTTTTCTTTGGAAGTCACACTTTATTATAATGGTAATAAAAAATAAAAAATTCTTTTCTAGAAATTTTTAATAGGAAAACAAATCAAAAAATAAAAATGTCCTACAGTCTCAAAATGAAAAAGTAAATCTTTGAAATGAAATGAAATAACAAAACTGAATAAAAAGGAAGAATTCGAGGAAAACGATCAATAATTGGTATTCCCACCTCTAGCTCTGATAATTGCTTCCATTCTCCTGCCCATTCCAGCGACCAGGGCTCTTAAATGTTGTTCTGGGATGTTGTTCCACTCTTCCACTAACATTTCCCTTAAATCTGCCAAATTTTGTGGGTCTCGGGCGCGGACACGTCTTCCAAGCATGTCCCATACATGCTCTATTGGGTTCATATCTGGACTTCTGGGTGGCCAAACCAGAACGTCAATTTCTTCTTGTCTGAGGAAATTTTGCATTGATCGAGCAACGTGAGGTCGGGCATTATCGTGCATAAAAATAAAGTTACCTGCGATATTTCTGGCGAAAGGTATTACATGTGGCTCAAGTACCTCCCTAATGTACCTGTCAGCAGTTATAGAGCCACGGTTCACAAGAACCAACTCTGTACGGGAGTTTAAATTTATGCCCCCCCACACCATCACTGACCCACCACCAAACGCAACCCTTGGAGAAAAAGTGCATGGAGCATACCTCTCTCCCCGCCTTCTCCATACCTTTTCCCGTCCATCTGGAGATCGGAGACAGAATCTTGACTCATCGCTGAATAATACGAGGCTCCAATCTTCCTGAGTCCAGTTAAGGTGCTCCCGAGCAAACCTCAAGCGCTCAACCCGGTGTTCCCTGGAGAGAAGAGGTCCAGTAGCTGAAGGATGGGAGGTCAATCCATAATCGTTGAGTCGTCTTCTCACGGTTCGCTCTGAAATTTGCACATTCCTGAACCTCTGGAGGAGACCACGCAGACTGTTACCAGTTGATCGGCGATCCCGAAGAGCATGCAGTTGCAAAAATCTCTCGTCACGGTGGGAAGTTGACTTCGGACGGCCTTTTCCGACTCTTCTTGTATGCCCTCCAGTTTTTGACGGTGCCTATTAAGCACCCTGGACACTACGGATTGTGACCGCTGGTGCCGTTGCTCAATATGCCTTTGAGAAAACCCTTCTTCACTCAAAGCAACAGCACGAATTGATTCCTCTTCGGTCAATGCTCTTCTGTTGGCCATCACAACTTTCTTACTAAACTCAAAAGTAAAAACTAAAGTCTCTTAAATGTTAGAAAATCTTCAATAAGATGAATCTTTGCTAACAACTAACCATTTACTGATAGGAAGAAAGAAAAGAAGAGGATTAACTGATCCTTTTCTCCATAAACGGGTGGGAATATAAACAGGCAGAGGATTAACTTGATAAGATACAACACAAAGTCCAGCCTGGGACAAAGGAATTCCTATTTTTATCTCTTATGTAATAATAATATAAATATTTGTAAGTGATCCTTTAATTTTGTCCGGCAGTGTAGGTTGTTGGGATATGCAGTCATAGATACTCAGCAATAATAAATAAATTTTAATTTATAGTGCTGACGTTTCTGCCTACAATGTAAGCCTTGTTTAGGGTTTCCGGTTAACATTGAAACCTAGACCCAGAAAGCAGATGGGTTTATTACGGGCTTTTCTGTACTTATTTGTTATTCTTAAGGGACTTGTTCCTGGAATAAAATTATTTTTCTATTCTATAACTAACTGCATACACCAACAAACACATCTTCAATATTTGTTTTGTAATTGCACATTTGGTAGGAACTCTTTCCACATGTGCAACCCAGCCTGTTCTTCTTTTACTGATAAGTAACTTTCCATTCAGAGCTCTACTAATATATGTTACTGCAGAACAGATTATGGTTTTATTAATCATCAACTTAGTGCTTCTAGAGAGTGCTATGAATTATAGAGCATTGCTTATAGTATTAAGATATAAATTGACAGAAGGCTACTCATGCCTTTATATCTTCCATTGTTTCATTATTTAAGTAAGGATTCCTCAAAGGTTCTTGAAGGCAGGGAAGAGGAAATCTTTAATTTAAAAGATAAAACAATCACGTTATTTAAAAAAAAAAAAATCCTTCAATAAAAGAATTTTTATCAGTGGGCCCTTTCTGGTGAGGACAGGGCTTGGACTGGGGGATTGTCTGTCTCCGGTACTGTTCAATGTAGTGCTGGATAAAGTAATGAAGGAATTGCGGGTAAAAAATAGCGCAGGGGCAAAATTAGGAACCAAAAATAATAATGTCAGAGTAAGTTGTCTAGCATATGCTGATGATCCTGCCCTCCTGGCGGAATCTGCGGATGATGCAATAGGGTAGCTGGACGCCCTAAAAGAAACAGCTGAAAGAGTGGGTTTGCAAATATCGTTCGAAAAAACGGAGTTCATGACTACGGATCTAAACTTTCGGGAAAAAACAGTTAAAACAAAATATGGGGAAATCAGGGTCACAAATAGCTTCAAGTATTTGGGAGAGATTATTTGTATGGGTCCGAGAAAAGGGGGAATGGAGGAGAGGTTGGTCAAGATGGGAAGACTCAGCTTTGCCACCAGCAGCCTATACGGTAAAAAAGGTCTTTCAATAAGAGCGAAGATTAGACACTATAACACCGTTGTCAAGCCAGTTATTCTGTATAGAATGGAGACCGCTTCTCTTCCTAGCTTAAGGAAACTTTTGGGAGTAGAGAGGAAGATCTTGAGGAAAATTTATGGGCCAATAAAATTACTGGAAGGATATAGGCTGAGGCCTAACAGAGAATTATACATAGAAATGGATGACCTGGAAACGGACATTAGGTTAAAGAGGCTACGTTTCTACGGTCATATGGTCAGGATGAACCAGAGGAGAATAAATAGGAAGATCTTTGGGAAAATGTGGGGATATAAAGGGGTTGGGGGGTACATCGGACAGATGAAGAAAAAAACGGGGAAATTGGGGATTTCAAGTCAGGACTGTTTCGATAGGGATAGATATAGGGAAAAACTAAAGGAAATAAAGGTCCTTGTGGGTACCAAGGAGGTGAGGGGGAGGAGAGTATGGAAGAAGAAAGAAGAATGCAGTCTGAGAGAATAAAGAAGAGGTGGGAGGAGAAGAAGGGGGAGGGATGTGTGGGGAGAGTTGGAAGGAAATGATATTCACGTGGTCTATAAGGCCGTTTCGTGTAAAAAAAAAATAAGAATTTTTTGATAAATTTTAGTAGTTGAGAGAGGCCTGATCAAATTAATTTGCATATACTTCTTCTTTCGAAGTTCCCCTTGAGTTCCTCTCAGCGTTGGGGAGCATTTAGCTAGGACTCCAACTCATCTCTGTCCCTCGCACGGTTCCTCAGGCGGCGATCTGAGCCTCTCTCAACACATCCTGTTAATGTAGTGCAGGTAGGATATTCTTGAGTAGTCTAGAGAGTTTCGCCTATGCAGTAAAAAAAAAAAAAAAAGTGGTTGGAGGCTGTATTATGGCAGTACCTTAACATTCTCTAGTCAGAAGTGGAGTAGGTTCTATCCGGCTAAAGACGTGTTTCCTAACGACGTAACCGAAAATGTCAAGCGGGGAGTATTACGTAGGAACTGTGATCTGCAGAAATGGAACATTAGAACAAGAACTATCCCAAAGGATAGCCAAAGCTAACAACATATATTACTCCATCTGCAACACAATTGTGGGAAAGAGAGAGATAGGGAAAGATGTCAAGCTCCACATTTTCAAGGCTATATATATGCCAGTTCTGCTATATGGAGCAGAGAGTTGGGTCCTTCCTGATAAAAAATGGAGCCGAATAACTGCTGCGGAGATGAAGTACTTACGCAGAGTAGCTTTCAAAACGCGCCGGGATAGAATCCGAAATGATACAATTAGGGAAGAATTAAATATCCCCGCGATGAAAGAGACCCTGGAATGGAAAAGAGGCAGCTAAGATGGTATGGGCACGTATGCCGGATGAGCCCAGACAGAGACCCACGAAAATTTATGGAGGCAAGACCAGCAGGTACTAGACCTAGAGGAAGGCCTCGGCTTCCCTACAATAGCTATATATCCAGGTTGGGACAAGCAAGAGGAAAGACACTGCAAGATATGACAACTCATGCGAGAGACAGAAACGGATAGAGGTTTCCTGGGTTGGATCAACTCTACGCTGAAAGGCACAAAAGAGAAAGTTAAGGAAGAAGAAGGACGTTATAAGAAGTATTAAGTTGAGTTTTAAAAGTACTTAGGTTCTGTCAAGCTCGACGTTTTATGTTGGTTTATTAGAAAAGAATTCCTCAAGTGGATTGATTCTCGTTTTAAGGTAAATAAATCTAGAGTTTTTCACTCTGACTTCAATGGGTTGATAACATGAAGAATAATCTGTCCTAGTGGGAGTACATAAGAGCGTTGAATCGCCTTAAACAAACACATTGTGGTCCTTTTATTTCCACATTCTAACTGTGGAAGAGTTATTAAAATAACAAAGATTGGAACCAAAGTTACAATTACAGATCAATAATGATTCGGTATTATATTATGCGAACAAGGAATTAAACTGATTATTATATAGGAATTCGAGGTCGGGAGACCCTCCTGGGGCACACCCAGCCTCCTAAAATGTGGGTACTCTTAATTGGGGAAAAAACTGGCGGTTGAGCGTGAATTCTGGACAAATCACGTCCTTTCACAACCGTTGGCTTAGAAACAGTACAGCCTACCTTAGAGTACTGAACCCGAGACCCTTCATGGGTTGTAAGTGGTACAGGTTTTTTTTTTTTTTTTTTTTTTTATTATATAGGAAACAAACGTAGTTTTATAAATGGAAAAAATAGTCCATAGAAAATGGAAAGGTATATACTATCAAAATCTGAAAATATGATGAGAATTGATAAAAAAATAAAAGTGTATCTCCACCACTACTAACTGAACGATCACTAGAAAGACCGATCATTGTCCATTTTGGCCGACTTGAAATTGTACTGAAATCAGAGGGTATATAAATAAAAAGAATGGATATATTTTACCATTCGAGCAAGAAAGGATGTAAGAATTTATTATTGTCATTACCGTGCCTAGGTGGGAGCTATCTGTCCCGAGTGCCATGGTAGAGAGGGTATAAATGCATAAAATGAATTTATATAAAAATTAATTACAAAACAAGTAAAACTCTATGTAAAAATGTTACGTAAATTCACTAATATCTGAGCTTTACACAAACTAATCAATATTTCCAATTTTTCCAAGGGCTGTAAAAGTATTATGGGGTCTAAAATCAAGAACTAACATGGGATCATAAGAGAAGTTAAACAACCTGGGCACACATTCTAATTGATTATCCTTAACTCCAAGTGGTTTGATAGATTCCGTTCAATACTATTAAAAATGAAACTGTTTTCATAATAAACTAACTCGATTTCAATTCCATCTGTCATCATCTAAATAATTTTTTCCTTTGTCAAAAACGAAAAACTTTCACGAGAATGATTGGTAGTTAAATGATAGTGTGATACAAAAAGATTTATATCGCTCATCCGATGTAACAGCGACCAAACTGCGAAATTGGGTAAAAAAGATTACTAAGATTCATGCGTCAACAGTGCTCTCGAAATATTTATACACCGGTAGAAACATCGACTATTGCAGTCTTATATGAGGCGTGGAGATGCAAAAGGGGGTAAAGCCACTTTTTATCAAATTTAATTTTTTTTAGTTAGCGTCCTCAATAAGGTGGTAAATCGCCCACCCTTTAAAGTTTGAACCCATGATGACTTCAAAACACACATACACATACACATACACTCAACCCAAACTTTGAAGGGTGGGCGATTTACCACCTTATTGAGGACGCTAACTAAAAAAATTAAAAATGATAAAAAGTGGATTTACCCCCTTTTGCATCTCCACGCCTTATATATTACCTATTATATATTATTTATTATTGTAGCCTAATAATACTTTTACCTTTAATATTGATTAAAAGTATTTTATTTCCATTTCTCGCTTCTTCTGTAAAATTTCATTTTTTATAGTTGTGTCTTTGTTTCATCGGATTAGCGATATAATAAAACTGAAAATTAATAAAAATTTATTTTTAAGAAATTGTTACATAAATCGTAAGCTAATCTTTGCAGGGAGTTTCATTCACCCTTAAATCGTTTATTATACGAAAGGAAATGTTAATGAATTTGTATTAAATAAATTTGTAGGTTAAAACAAACCAGGCAGTTATGGACATCCCAGACAGTTATTGACACCCTATCTTAAAAATTAGAAAAAAAAAAATATTTAGCCAAAAAAAAATCATAAAATTCCTTTTAAATCCTACAACTCAGTAAAATTGCTTTCAATTTTGTACGTATTTTAAAAGTTATCCATAGGGTATCAATAACTGATACCTTATTTGTTGTCACTATCTTGTAAAATACATTCCAGGAGTAATGTTTGGTGCAACCTTTCTTGATTAGCTTAAAGTATCGTAATTCAGAAAAAATAACTGCAAATTTCAACTTTATTAAACTATTCTTTTTATAATTATAGTATGAATATTTCCAAATATTTTCTTAAGGATGCCAATAACTGTTTGGTTTACCCTGGTTACTATTTAACAGAATGAAATGGCATCTATGTTTGATAGCGATACAAATAAAATAAAATCAGACATTAAAAATAAATTATCGTTTTATCAGTTTTTAGCATAACCACTATGGGCAGAACTATGCATACCTCTTTGTCTTGGTTCTCCCGGGCTTTTGCGGGTAAGAACTTTATTTTGAAAAGTGAATTAGTGAAGTGCAAAATGTCGGAGTCTGTTCAACAAACACGTAATGCGATTACATTGAAAGGTTCTGCAAAATTGGTCGTTGACTACTTAAGTACGTAATTAATTTTAACATTAATGTAATACTACAAGAATTAGAACATTCCCTTAACTTGAATTACTCTTAACTTACATTCGTTGCAGGGTATGGCATTAACAGTATTTTGTACCAAAGGGGTATTTATCCACCAGAAAGTTTCAAAAACGAAGAACATTTTGGTTTAACTATATTGGTTTCAACAGACGATAAAATCAACTCATTTTTAGAATCTGTTTTGGGTCAAATCAAAGGTAATTATCGAAATTGGCCTGAGTTAATACAGTGTTGTCAATCTCTATTGTATGGTGTATTTTCATTTTCTTTTCTTTCTTTTTTTTTTTTACTTAATATTTACATATTTTTAATTTATTATTTTGATTAGAATGGCTACTTGTGGAAAAGATTCAAAAACTTTCTCTGGTAATAACCAATATAACTAACAAAGAAGTCATAGAAAGATGGGATTTTAAGCTGCAGTATGAAAAGTCTAAAGGTGAAAAAGGCTCTGGTGAAGAAGTCCTTGGTAACAAGGATATTAAAATTATACAAAATGAAATCCAAAATGTACTTAGGCAAATATGTTCAACTGTAAGCTTTCTACCATTACTTGAAGGACCCTGTGAGTTTTCAGTTTTTCATTAATGTTTCTAACATTAATTTCATTTAATAAGTATTATAGTTGTTACTTTTGTATTGTCCATTACAGGTTCATTTGACCTTCTGATTTATACATTACCTGATATTGATGTTCCTGAAATGTGGGGTGAAACAGGACCCTGCTTCATTGCCAATTCTCAAGAACTGCAGTTAAGATCATTCTCTACATCATTGCACAAAATGGATACAGTTGTTTGTTACAAGGCTGAGTGAAATAGTGTGAATGAAATACTATACAGTTCATTTTGTATTATTAATTTTTCCTTTTTTAAAATTTTATTTTTTATGAGGAATATTGTTGTATTGTATGTGACTAGGTTTTAGTGATACTATTATTATCAATTAATTAATGTAAATTTAACTTACAAGTAAATTATGTATTTTTTACTACAATCTATTAATATAGTATATTCTCTAAGTATGAATCTCGATAGGATCACTGTATTATCATGAGAAATCTGTGAAACAGTTGTTATTGTTGTTTAGTATTTTATTTGGATTGAAATAATTGTATATTAAATATAAATTGTTAAATTTTCTTTTCATGCTGTAAATATAATGTTAATTTTGAATAAAATGATACTTATATTCTTGATTATGACTACTGAAAATCATAATTTATTTGTGTTCATTTTTATTCATATAAGTTTTAAATGATGAACAGTTAAAGATGTCCACTGTATTTTATATTATTAAAATTAAATAGATAGGCATCAAAAAGTACAATAATAATCAGGATTTTAACTTTTTAGATATTTACAATGAAGGTACAAGCAAGCTAATTTATGACTTTTGTAATTGAAAACAATTTTTAATCTTAGAGAGATTCTTTGATGCAATGTTTAGGACTCAAATATTTACAAATTGAAAATTCTTACTGAATTGGCATTAAAAATAGATGCAAGAATAGTAACAATTCATGACAGACATTATAAAACTTCTTAACAAAAAATCTCATGTTTGTGGAACAATAGTTAATTTTTGGTTACAGGGTCCTTATGGGTAATTATTGTAACTGGTATCATTAGTTGAACTATGCTAGTGTTTTATTATACTGCTGATATTTCAACTTTACAAGTTAGGTGATTGTAATTAAAAGGTTTTACAGTATACCATCAAGAAATACAACTTATGTATCATAATATTTTAACCATTGAGTATAGATATTAACTGCCTTCCTTACAGTATCACAAATGATTAAATTAAGAAAAAACGGGACCCATCTAAGTCAGTATAGGTAGGTAAATTTATGTATGTTAATAAACAATATCCAAACTCCAACATTCATTCCAAAAACCATTTCCTATCGCAATCTTGATTCCTTAACATTTTCCTCAATCCAAACTGATATTGACGCTCTGGACTGGGACTCTATATATTCCTCCCACACTATCGACAACATGGTTGACATCCTCACATCCAATCTCTTATCCATCCTCGACTCACATGCTCCCCTAAAAACCATCCTAATCCGACGTCCACCAGCACCCTGGATCACAATAGAAATCAAAAACCTACAAAAGAGACGAGAGGCCGCCCGAAGACGTTTTCGACGGACTAGACTTCAGGACGACTACACTCTGTTTAAATCCCTTCGGAATCAGACACAAACTGCCATTCGAAAAGCTAAATCACAATATTTTCATGAAGCCCTCTCCAGTGCCTGTGATCCAAAATCAAAATGGAAAATTTTATCAAAACTTTCCTTTAGTAAATCCTCAAATGCTCCGCTTTCATACTCTTTTACTCCTAATGAAATGAATTCCTTTTTTGCTACCTCATCATCAAACTCCTCATCTCTTTCTGCCAGCTACGCTCCAAGCGGTCCTCCTTTTAACTCCTCCAATTTTTATTTTTCCTATATCACACCCTCAGACCTCATTGATGCCATTTTCCAATGTAAAACGCAAGCTATTGGACATGATGGTATTCCACTAAAATTAATCAAACTCTGCCTTCCTACTATCCTTCCAGTCCTCCTACATATATATAATTATTCTTTGCAAAATTCCACCTTTCCTTCATCCTGGAAGAAAGCTAAAATACAACCCTTACAAAAGAAATCTAACCCATCTTCACTTAATGATTTCCGTCCCATATCAATACTTTCCAATCTGTCCAAACCCCTTGAAAGACTAGTTCAATCACAAATCTCCAATTTCCTAGAAAACTCTCATCTCCTTAATCCGTTCCAATCTGTTCCAATCTGGTTATTCAACTCAGACAGCCTTAACAAAAATTACTAATGACATACATACTGCCCTTGACGAACGAAAAGTAACTGTCCTTATCCTTCTAGATTTTACCAAAGCCTTTGACACCCTAGACCATTCTATTCTCCTCACGAAACTAAAAGCCCTATCTTTTTCCTCAAGCTCTCTCCTCTGGTTTCATTCCTTCCTCTATAGTAGAACTCAAATAGTATCCATACCAAACCAGCCACTTTCCTCTTCCCTTTCATTGACATCAGGGGTAGCCCAAGGTTCCAGTGTCTCTCCTACTCTTTTTTGTGCCTACATAAATGATCTACCAAATTCCATTCACCATTGTTCCTACCATCTATACGCGGATGATTTCCAGATATATCTATCCTTCCATCCCTCTGATTTAATTAAATCATTCTCCCTTATCCAAGAAGACCTTAATAGCATTTGCAAGTGGGCCTCTGACAACAAATTAAAATTAAATGTAGAAAAAAACGCAGGCTATTATCATAGGTTCTAATACCCATCTGAGATCCCTTCCCCACCTCCCGATACTGTCAATGAACTCCCAACCTATTCAATTCCACCCCACAGTCAAAAACCTTGGTATTACCTTTGACCAAACCCTTTCATGGAAACCTCATATCTCCCAAATTTCTAGACGGGTTATATCCATCCTTAAGCTATTCCATTCTTCCCAGGACTCCCTTCCGAAACCTACTCGTCAACTCTTGGTTTCTTCCCTTATCCTACCCCATTTTGACTACAGCTGTGTTGCATATGGTGGCTTGACGGCGGAACTCGAGAGTAAACTAAGGAGACTAATGAACTGTTTCATTAGGTTTATCTTTAGAGTTCCAAAAGCCTCCCACACATCACATCTATATACAGAGTTAAAATGGCTTTATCCTTCATCCCGCATAAATTACTTCCTAGCCTCCTTCCTCTACCAAACCATCAATTCTCGGAATCCCTCCTACATCTATAACATCTATAACATCTTCCAGTTCAGATCCTCGGTCTCCTCCCGCACTACAAGATCTCGCTCCTCTGACCTGTATACTTCTTCCCATAAGAGTACATCATTTGACCACTCCTTCACATCCCTTTCCCGTGCTACTTCCTTGTGGAATTCGCTACCCTGTAATATCCGTAATGCTCCATCTCTCTGTCCACATTTAAATCCCTTCTCTTTCAATACCTCCTTTCCCTCCAGAATGATACTGACTAGCAAAACTTCACTAAAAAAAAAAAAAAAAAGTGCATTCAGTAGATGTAAATAGGTTTTTATTCTTTCTCCTGCAATTATTTTTTATTCTTTCTCCTGCATTTTGGATAATTTTTATTTCTATTTTTGTTCTTTATTTGTAAAATTGTAAATAGTTAACCAGAGTGTTAATTTATTTTATTTCATCTTATGAAAGCTAGACTCATTGTATTTATTTATGTACATTATATTATTCTTAGGGGACATCGTCCCAGAATAAAGTTTATTTTCTATTCTATTCTATTCTATGTTTTTTTTTAAACCTTTGGACTTGTTAATTAATTTGATAGTGTTAGTAGTTTATGATGGAGAGAAAATATTTCTGCTGAAGACAATTGGTATTATACTTTTGTTAAGGAAAAGTGTTAATTTAAAGCAATAGGTAGTACTTAAATTTTTAATGTAAATCAGGACAGTTTAGTCTAATCCCATTATGATTAGGTATTCCCATTCTTCGAGCTTTGAAGCTTTAAAAGATTCTCTTAATTCATTGATAGTAACAAGTGTGCCATTGACATTAATTATAAGATGAGTACAGATGGAGCAATGGTAGGCTGATATGTCTGTTTCTTTATTTCCATACACAAAATCTAATAAAAAAAAATTCATGGTACATCAATTGTCTTTTGACTTCTGGGGGACAACCCCAGACCCATGGGTTATCTTAGTTTAGAGCAAGGATACATGATACACGTTTTTTGAATAGGTATATACTTACATTAGTTTACACAATCATTTAATAATGATATTATATAATTATTAATATTAATTAGACTCTAGGGCTTCAAATCAATGAACGAAAAACAACATATATGGTCAGTTCACAGAATAGAATATATGTAATAGAATGAAGCAGAAATAAACACAACCTATGACTTTGAAAGGGTCAAATCCTTAAAATATTTGGGAGCTGTTCTAACTGGAAAAAAAGGCAGAATAACGACAGCCAATAGGAGTTTTTGGGCCTCTAAAAAGGGTTATAAATTTTAGAGAGCCATCAAAAAAAGCTAAATTGACCATATATCAAAACAATATTTAGACCTATTATCACATACGCGAGTGAGACATGGGTACTCACTGAAGTTTATGAAAAGATGCTGAACTGTTGGAAAAGGGAGATCTTGCGTAAAATCTTTGGTCTAGTACGAGATGGTGTTAGGTACAGAATTAGGAAAAATGAGGAGCTAAGAATACTGTACCAAGAGCGAGATTTGGTTGGTTGGATAGAGGAAACATGGTACTCAAGGAAATTTTTGGGAGGGAACCCTGGAGGCTGAAGGAGGGGGAGGCCAAGAAAAAGATGGTTAAAAGACGCAGAGGACCTCAAGAGAGAGAGGAATGGGAGAAAGTGATGGAGGAGGCCAAGGTCCTTCGAGGGCCATAGTGCCAATAAACTAAATAAATTAGACTCTAGTGTGACCTTGAAGCGGGAATTTTCCACTAAATAATCCAATTATTTACAAATAAAATAGGAAATTTTGATCGTTCGGCTTTTGAAGACAGGTGCCTCTGCTGCTGATGGGTCCTCTACAGAGATGGATAGTGAATTAGAAATATTAATATTACTTTTCCTTTAATTAAGAGCAACAATTAAATAATTGTTACAAGAAATATTTGAAATATGGTTATCCTCTTAAAAGGAGTTAGTCCCCGTAAAAAAACATGTACAATGTTAAAAATTATTTATAATTTGCATTAAACAAGATGGGCCTTGTAACCTTTTAATATAGAACTTTTATTGGGTACTAATGGGTGGGCTTTACAAACAATTGACATGCCAATTCAGCATTATCTTGACATTTGCTATATGTATTTTAATTTTATAGTATGCAGTTGTAAATTTCAATAAGCTAAAAAAAAACAGCATTTTCTATTTAACAGTTTAATGTAGTAATAAATATAACACAAAATATAATAATAACTGACACAATCATAACTATTAACATTAATTTGAATTTGAATATATTAGTAAGTTGAGTAATAGAGCATGTAAGGATAGCTCCTTTAGAGAGGTATGGACAGTGAGGAATGAAGTACAGCAAAGACCTAATAGTATCATAATCAAATGAAGACTAGTTATTACTTTGTAATCAATCCTGAATGATTAACTCAATTTTTCAAATGATGTAAAATTGTATACAATTATTAATACAAAATAAATTGTATCACATTCTCAAATTGGCCAACCTCATGTTTACTGAACAGTTGAATGGAAAATTTAAAATGCTTAGGGATAGACCAGGAAGCATTTAAGTACAAGACCAACAATTCAGCCAAGCTTGAACTGAATAGAAAGTTCTAGGGATCATGCTTACTTAATTTATTGCTATAGCATTAAATCTAAAAAGTTAATATTTTGTTCATCAGATGAGATAATCAATAGGTTAGCAGGTCCATTCATATGTATACTTAATTTTTACACAGTTAAAACTTCTGTTACAACACAAAATATTGGTTCCTAGTATATAGGTAAGTTTCTTCTTCAAATATTTATCAACCCCAATAACTATTCCTTACATATAAAAAAATATACAGTAGAACATCAATAATCCGAAGGCCTCCTGAGTTTTTTTATGAATATTTAATTCAACATATTTTTAGAGTAAAATAGATGCATATACGAAAGTGATTTTGTACAGTTAAGTTTAGAGTGTTTCTTTTTGTGTACTCTAACTATTCATTCAGTGCTTTGTTCGTTTCCAATGTATGTACTCTAGATATTTCTTGAAGAAACAAACTACAGTAATGTACATAACATAGGTAAGTACATAAAAACTATTGTTATTTCCTGTACTGTATATTTAATTATGGATCTTAGCAGCATTTTTAAGTTATGTTCACAAATCCAATCAAATTGGTAATCTGAACTAACTAGGGTCCCAATTGGTTCAGATTTTCGATACTTTACTGTAATTAAAAAGAATTTGCTGGAGAAGTGTCACAAGCAATTTTTAAGTCATTCCTTTCTTTTATTTTTATTTAACGTTTCCCTCATTTTCATAACTTTTTATAGTAGAAATTTACTCAAGCTCTAACTAAAACATTGAGCTAATATTAAAAAAAAAAAAAAAAAAAAAAAAAAAATTAGGCTAGAAGGCAGATTGTCTAAAAAACCGAAACAAAGATTTCATCACCACCTGTAGTTTGTCCTCTGTACTATCACTTAAGGTAGTCTCATGGAGGCAGGGTAAGAGGATTGTCACATGCTTGAAGTTTAAAAATCCATTAACAATGATAAAAATATAGACTACGTAATTTACATACATTTTTTTTGGAACTATGGTAACCAAACAATCCCCATTCTAGCCCAACACACTTTATTTAATGTTTTTAAGGAAATATTATTCTGATATCTATCGGATAAAGATAGATGATTTCAACATCAGGGAAAGAAGTCATCAAACTAGAAATAAGGAATAATTAAATTATAAACAGATTATCTTATTTTTATTAAAAACTCAGTTGACAGAAATTATAAGAAATATGTCCTGGGTTTCCTGGTCGAAAACTTAGGAAGTTGATTCTTATGTTGGATTCGTTTTGGAAGAGGGAACTTAATCTTCGAATCATGGAACTGCTTCACTAAAGGTCTCCTGCAATTGGCAGCTTTCACGATTTCTACTTTGATAATCTGAAAATAATAATTATGTTACAAAAAAATGATGAAAATGTACAATAGCAATTAAAGAAAAATGTTTTGGTATATACAAGATATAAATATATCTTTCATTTGTTGAGCCTTATTACGAGAATCGTAATTATTATGAACAGGTATATTATTGATATTTATACTAAAAATAGATAATTAATGATATAATTTTATTACAATTTATTGATATTATATCAGCGGAAACACATATATCCACTAAGCAACTCAGAAAATATAATAAAATGGGACAGTTTATAAATACAAAATTGGGCTCAATATTGGTTCAAAAACTAAAAGAAGTCAGAATTCATGAAGATCATTGTTCATTTTCATTCAGAGAATAATTGTACATTTTTATTAATTTTTAGTAGTTTTCAGTTAATAATAATAATAAATATTATTGTTATGTTCCTGTATTTTAAGAACTATTGTATTGGTAATGATAAATACATACTGTTCAATAATAAATTATTTTCCCCTAAAAAAATGTGGAATTTCAATAAACAAAATTAGTTTAAAATTATAACCAGTGACAAAAAGAACTTTTTCAATTCAACTTCAACACAATATTTTTTATGAAAGGCGATAAACTGTGTAGATGTTTGTAGGAAACCTTTCTTGTTTAATTAAATTGTTTCGTGAGTTTCCATCTTTCTCGATAGGTCTTCGTGCCATTCTTCCCATTAACCTACCTGCTAAATATTATCTGTTGAGAATTCAATCAAGTTTTCCAGTTGCAGGTCACTCATTAAATTAATTCTTTAAATGTGATGAAATTGTATATGAAATGAAATGAAATAAATACATGTGAGATATAACAGGACTTGAGAATATTGCATGAGCCAAGAAATTGCTAGAATTTTCAAATAAAACAATTTTGACGCGATAAAGTAGCCCTTTTTTCATCATATGTTAAAAGAGTTTTTTGTATGGAGAGTTAATTAAAAAAAAAAAAATTTAATCAAGTACAGACAACTCAATTTTAAAATTTTTACAAATATCAAAACTACATGGATTAGAATGGCATAGACATTAAAACTGCATCAGATTTTCAAAAGTCACTTGTTTTTTACTCTAGACTATTCCAATTTTGGTTCATATTAGGTAATACTTATAGACTAATAATGTATAATTTTGACTACATGGATAACAATTATTATAAGGTGAAATATCATGATTATATTTACCTGAATAGAATGGGCCCTAGCTCTATGTCTAGCTCCCATGTCCCTGTAGCACTGAGTTACTGCTCCTCCAACAGTCAAATCCCTGTATTCACGGTACATGTTATGTGTGCCAGACCTGGAGTCATAACGAAGCCAGATTCCGAAGTTCTTAATCTTGGTAGGAGATTTTTCGGGGATCTAAAAAACAAAAAAATACAATTAATTTTTTCTTAAACAAATAAAACGTTTGCACCATCTGGGAACTTCTCAGTTACATTAATTATGAACGAATTAATACAAAAATTGAATAAACAGATCAGTCATGAAAAACAAAACTGAGTAACCTCAAGAGGTTATTTTGATATCGACAAACATTTATGAGCCATTTCAAAATCTATATCTGTACATTACTGAAATGATTATCGAGATGAAGTCTCAATGGTTAAAGTTATTTTAATTCTAATGACTTTTGAATTGTAAGCCAATGTTTCATAGTAAGTTGTCATCTAGAAGCTAGCTGTTATGACTTCCCACCGGCACTGCTTTTGGAGTAGCTTAAGTCTGTTTTTTTTTTTTTTTTTTTTTAGAAGAGTCTGTTGCCAGTTTCAAATCCTCTAGTACTGTCACAGAATTACATGGATTTAATGAAATTCAAGTTTGCTTTAACATAATTTGAATTGAAAGAATGCCGACGAAGTATAGATATTAACTAACAGAGATATTATGTTCATAATGTAACGAAATTGGCGAGAGCAGCCACTGCTATACAACGGTAGACTCTTCTAGAACGTATGGCTTCTCGTTGCTATGCAAAAATGGTATTGAATATAACAGTGAGAATATTGTGAAACTTCGTAAGAAAAGTCGTGTGTGTTGCGTGTACGTGTAGTAATAAAACAGTGTGTGTTCTAGTTAGTTCCAGGGCTGCTTGGTCTGTTCTGTGTGTACGTAATTGTTTTATGTCATATTTATTTGTTAATAAATCATGTGTGTTAAGAAACCCCCTGTTTATTACAATTGGTGTCAGGTGTGGGGTTAGGTTGGTTAACGAATATAATTTGTGAAATTAGGATACCTGTTAAGGGAATTCAGGAATTGCGTGTTTCGGAACTGAGAGTAGAACTAGAAGAGCTGGAAGTGGATACTGCAGGTACGAAGACGACGCTATTTGAATGGCTTTATCGTTATTATATCAGTCAAGGTATAAATCCTGAGACATTAGATTTCGAAAATGATATTTCAAAATCTATCAGGAAGCTGTCGACGGAAATAAGTAAAAAAATCGATGATTGGAGGATAAAACTTTTTACTGAAATGTCCGAAGTGTTCCCGCAGGAGGTATCCGGCCTGCGAAGTGGTGATAGTGAGGTCACGAATCTTCAAGAAAAATTCGACGCGTTGACTGAGCACTATAGTAAAGGTGAAATTAAAAATGTCCAGTCTATTGATGAACATGAGGCCGAAAAAGGTACTGATGAAGAAACTGGGAACCAAATACAAAATGAAAATGATGTGAAAGAAAGAAGGTATGTAACTGTGAAGGAAGAAGAAATGGTACCTCAATTAACAAATCTGGGAAGATGTGAGGGAGGAATAAAAGAAGAATATGATGCGAGTAAATCGCTGAATCCAGTGACAGCTGATGACCAGACTGTCTTAATCAGAGTTATTAGAGAATACGGTAATGTAGAAGAAAGGGAAAAACTTTTTAAGAAAGAATATGCTATTGAAAGTGAAAGAAAACTCAGGAATGTAATAGCAGAGATAGCAAATAATGATGTTACAAACAAGAAAGTTAAATTACTAGATTTAGAGAATGGTAAGAGTAATTTCGATAAACCACCTATAAGGAAAAGAAAAAGAAAACACAAAACGTTCATAAAGAGGCGCCATAGATCTAAACATGACTTAATAGCTGTGATGCTTAGAAAGAAAAGAGAAAAGATTGGAACAGAGTAGAACAGAAGAAGAAATTGTCCTGGAAGATGAGACACGAAAGGTATATGAAGAACTGATGCGAAAGAAGAAGAAACCCAGACAATCCAGGAAGGAGCAAAATATTTCTAGAGGAAGCAGCAACATGTCAGAAGGAAGCATAAGCATGCCAGGAGGAACCAGAAGAGTTACCGAGGAATTAGAAGCGTTTCTAGAGGAAGCAGAATTCATGGAGTAACCAAGAGTGTGCCAGGAGGAAGCAGGATTGCTCCAGGTGGAAACAAAAGCATTCCAGGAGGAATGCTATTGAGGAGGGGGCAGTGTAACGAAATTGGCGAGAGCAACCGTTGCTATGCAACGGTAGACTCTTCTAGAACGTATGGCTTCTCGTTGCTATGCAAAAATGGTATTGAATATAACAGTGAGAATATTGTGAAACTTCGTAAGAAAAGTCGCGTGTGTTGCGTTTATAGTAATAAAACAGAAACAGTGTGTGTTCTAGTTAGTTCCAGGGCTGCTTGGTCTGTTCTTATTTATTTGTTAATAAATCTTGTGTGTTAAGAAACCCCCGTGTTTATTACAATAAAATAATTCAGTATTGAATTAAGGCTAAAAACCAACAAAAATAACTTCAACTACTCATATCTTTTGCAAAGATGTTACAATAATAAGATTTATTAGATCATGTAATTTTTAATTGTTTAAGCACCTAAATTCTGCAAAAAAAAAAAAAAAAAAAAAAAAAAAAAAAAAAAAACTAATCAGCTGGGCTAAATATTCCCATTACAATTCTGAATAATATCATGATCAATTTATCTGGGGCCAGAAGGTGAGAAACAGGGTAATGTATTCCAAGTATCACCTTGGAATTAATACCAATTACAATTTCAGATATGTGCCAAAACATCAGAGCAAGATAAGAACTTTGATGAGGTACTGCACATGGGAACAGGCATATTAAACTGCTTGGATACCTGTTTTAGTAATAAATAAAACTTCTAGATTTGAATTCAATCAATTTAAACTCCAGTAAACAAAATATAATTTATCCATAGCAGTCATACCATTACTAATTAAGTGAAAATAGAACATTTAGTTGGTTTTCAAAATATTATATAAAAATTTGGTTGACAGGTAAAAACTAGGAACAACTTGTACATCATTGAAAACATGCTCGTACATCCAATCTTCAAACTGATTGAAACATATTAATTGAAATTGAATTGTTAGTTGAACATTTGTTACACAGGAGTGTTACTAAAATGGATATTAACCCTCCAGTAGTCACAACCGATCTGAGAGATCACCTAAGGCATTTTAATATTCCGAGTAGGATTTTTAAAATGGGTTAAGGGACTCAGTACCTTTCAAATAACATTCCTAGAATGCATTAGTGACGTCAAATCCTCAATATTCTCCCTAGATTTTTAGTTATTTAGTTTCTATTCTGCTGTTGCCGGGGCAAGATCTATTAGGCACATTGCGACTACTGATGCAACAAATTTTATTCTCTTATTATTACATTATGAATCGTAAGTGCATGTTCGATTTAGAAAACCCAGACGATATTGAAATGATTAGTAAAATCATTCTATGTACTACGGAGAATGACAGTGATGTAGAAAAATTTTGATGAAAGTGAGACAGATTCTGAAAGTGAAACAGACGTTGAAGAAAGAATTGAGCATTCAGATACTGAACACAAAGATGATGTATCTAGTGGCGAGGAATGCATTACTAATAATTAATTTATAGGTAAGAGTTTATGTTTAATCTATCATAGAAAAGAGGATGCTCCACCTGAAGCAAGTCATGAAGGACGTGGCTCTAAAGGACGACGTTGTGAATTATGTGAAAAACAAAGGCTGACTAAAATACTTTTGTGAACAATGTAAAATTTATTTATGTTTAGAACATTCAAAAATTACCTGTCAAAGCTGTATAAATAAAATTAGTGAAGTAAATAATAGTTAAAAAGTTGTGATAACAGAAAAATATTTAAAAGTTGTTATCTACTATATATTTGTCAAATACCACTCACTCATTTAACACGAAATCTCAGAAACTACTGAACGGATTGGAATGAAATTCGATATGTTGCTTCCTCAAGGGCTGTAGGTGCTCGCTAAGAAAGGAATTAAAAAAATTCGGCCTGGATCGCGGCTAAAGCGAAAAATGTGATTACGATTTTTTTTGGTATTTGGGAATAAGCTAAGTTAAAAAATAGGTTAGATGTTTAAGCCGCACACTTTAACCACAAATTAGGTTCATTATAGTTATAACAAACAAAAATACGATCGATGTCAAAACCTTATAATATGGTACTTTCTGTGAGCTCATGGTAGCTCCAGAGGTGTACCCTTACAAGTTTGAGTTGTTTCGTGACAAGAAGCTACTAAAAGACTTATGTTAAAGAAGAGGTTAAAAGACTTAAGCTCTCTGGTGATAACATGTAAGGCCAGTTCGATGTAGGGACAAAAAAATTATAAAAATCAGTGAGTTCTATTAAGTGTATGATTCTCTTTAGTGTCGTCTCATGTTCTACCACACCAATACACTACCAAACACCAATACACTACTTAAGAAAACTGTGTCTGTAGCTGATTTTTATGTCATGTAAAAATGTTAGTGGAGCGAGGAGGTGAATAACCTTATTTACTTTAATTTTGTAATCTCCTCAACCAATTTATGCTTAATATGTATGCAAAAATAGTAACAGAAAGACTAAACTTTATTCGAAAAAATCGAAAAAGTTGAGAAGTTGAGACTATATTCACTTAAAGAATGCTGATGGTCTGGTATCAGAGCTAGGTAAGATGATCGTGCTGCCTCGAAGCTTCACTGGAGGACTATCAAAATAATATAAAATTAACTTTTGCAAATTGTCAAATTTACTTATTGAAATTATTTTAAGAATGGAATTCTTTAGGTTTATTTAAGTAATAATAATTATCAACGTTAAGCTAAACTTTTACTAATTCAAGTTGTCCTTCATCCTAATGATATTAAACTGTAGCGGAGCAGGGTACATTCAGCTAGTAATAGATAAATAATACTTGAATTACTTATTTAAATAATATGTATTATTATCTGCATTCCTTTTAAATAATCAAATTAACCCTTTAATGGGCAGGCCGGGAATTTCGGAATACATTTCTTTCTTTTTTTTCCCTTTAAATGGCTATAGCCACGATAATCCCCACTAATGTATCATGAAATTCAAGATTAAATAAAGGATATTAGATGACAATGAGTAGGATAATGCGTTGGATATAACGTCATTTACTGAGCAAAAGGCATTAAATAAGTGTATACTCCAGGATACATTGCCTGTTAAAGGGTTAAGTAAATGAGAATAAAAGTGATGAAATCATCAGTAAAACAATTGAATTTCAAGAGGTGATCTGTCAGATCGTTGCTAATACTGAAGGGTTGCGACAGAATAGGTAAAACAAATAAATTAAACTGTGACTTGTAATATACCTGTTTTAAAGAAACAATTTCACCGGTGCTTTTCTTGAATTTCTTTAGCTGTCTAAGAAAGTACCAAAACCTAGATTTTGCAACAATGCCATCAGGTGCAAATATCCTCATTTTGTAAAGAGGTAAATTGGTTTCTTTTTCTGTTGGAAGTTTCCTCCCAATCACTTCAAATTCCTTGAGCTGAAACAGAACAATAAAAAATAAGTAAACTTTATCTTAAACAAAAAGAATCTCATAATAACCATAGTAAACTGAGGGCATGGTCAACACAAAATCAAGCAAGACCAAAACAAACGCCCTTTAAAAACAACTTCAAACTAAATTTACAAGAATATAGCAAATACAAAATATTAAATTATTTATTCATATCACAATATTCTCGTGTTAAAACTAAGTTCCCGATCTCTGAGTTTAGAAAACACGTGACATAACCTTAATTGTTTATATGGTGTAACTAACATAAATAGCTTATAATTTACTGATAAAAACAGGAAAAATAATTTTATAACATGGTCTGGTTTAAATTTATTAAATAAAAAGCACTAACCTCTCCTTTGGCTTTCATTTTTAAAAGGTAAAACTTCAAGAGACACCCAGATCACGAGAGTTCCAAGTCTAAGGAACAGTGCTGCACCACAAATGGGAGATATGTAAATACTTCTATCAAATTAAATACTATTATGTTTAATATATTACATTAAATTATCTTTCTAAACTGACAAATTAGTATAATTTATTGTTTTAATTAGTTTGGTAAATTTATTTTTTTTTACTACGATGATAATTTATATAATGGCTAGTATTATTAAAATTGAAAATTATATTAAACTTTCATAATTTACAAACAGTTATTATGTATTTAAAATAAAATTTTAAGGACACAATAATAATAAGATATTTCCACATATATACAAATATTTCAATTAAATTTCTAGTAGGGAAGGGGGGGGGAGGCCATTTATACCATTACGAGTTGACCACGGAAAATTCTTTCGAGTTGGAAGAAAGCCTTGACATTTTAACTTCCATCAGGAACGAAGAAAATTCATAAAAACATAATATTCTTACGGAATGTGCGATATTTGAACAGTATCATCAGTACTTCTCATAGGTTAAATCCAATTTAACTTACCATATTTTTCATAACTGCTAGGTTTTACATTCAGTCGCTCTCTGATTTAAATTTAATGAGCAAATCGACTTATAATTCATGAGAGGACATTGTGGCTGTTCACATATAAATAAAAAAAAATTGGCTTTGGCCTAGTAATTATTATTTATATAATTCAGAACTGAATTAGACATCCTTTAACAAACCTTTAATTTAGCTGACTTATGAAAAGAAATCTAGCGATAATGAATCATCTATGAATTGGATGTTTTCATTTCAATTACTCTTTTAGCCAACAAATGAGGAACTGGATGGTGTTTATCAACATATTCAGCTTTTTTTTCTTTTTTTTTTTGTCTCTATTTTAATAGCTGACTCCTAATTTTTTAGTTGTTATTTCTCCTTCATACGAACATTTTTCAAAATTAATGTTACTGTCTTATTACGAATGCACCTCCAAAGTATATTACTTTCACATATTAAAGACAAGCTCTGTGTTTTAAGAAAATAATTTTTATCTGAGTGTATTAACGGTTAATTTTGATCCTGTAATAGATACTAGATAGTTTTATAATTATTTCCCATAATAATTCGTAAAAAGGAATACATTAATCAGCACTGCATATAATGATATGAGCAGATTGAATTCTTAATAAGTTAAAGGCAAAACGTAGTCAAATAAATTTATAAATGGTTTAATTTTGATTCTAGGTCCTCCAAAAATGAAGATCCTTGTTGCAAAAAATATTTTGTAAATCATCTAATCCACCGTTAATATACGTGTCGAAGTCGTGTATCACTTGTGCCTATTTGAGGAGCTGTATAACAATGATATCGAAAAAGTTGTTATTGCGGCATATACAATTCTCACTAATCTTGAATGGATTGCAATTATTACAAAGATTTATGTTTCCAATAGCTTTATTCTCTTTCATTCTCTATTCTCATGAAATTTATCAATTCACTATGATTGCTGTCATCTACATTGCTATTTTTGAAAAGATAGAACTATCTTTACATTGCTTTACTATTTTCAATAATACCACCAAACTAAACATCTACAATCTTAATCTTATCTTAATATATATAAATTACGTGTCGCCGCCTAGGGGCCGGCTAACACCTAAACTACTGAACCGATTTTAATCAAATTTGCACACAGTGTGCAGTTTGATCCAACAAAAAAGATAGGATACCTTATATCTTAATTTATAGCCGCAATATTATTTGTATATTATCTGTAAGTCACAATTATCTGTTAGCTCTATACGATTCTAACATATGGCGGTATAAGGTTATACTATTATATAAAAGGACAAGCAATTTTTCGTTTGTGTTCACTAACCGCTAAAAACTACTGAACCAATCTCTACCAAATTTTGACTACATCATCTTTATGGATGGTTTAACTAATTCTTTATTGAAAAATGAATAATAAGTGGATAACAGTGAAGTTCAAAAATGGCGGCAATTGCAATCTACATGAAAGGTTAAAATGTACAGTGTTACATAGAGGTGAACATTGATTATAAAATTTACTTATTTTCAATTAAATTGTTATAAAAACAGGTATATGGAGTGAAATATACCAAAGTTTAACTACATCATGTTCATAATTCTAGGTTTAGCAACAATAAAAATTTAAATGTACAATGTTGAGTGTTAGAAACGGGTTTTGCCACACTATCACATACTTTTATGGTTAGAAATTATAATCCAACCAGATCAAATCAATAAAATTATTTCTGTCGAATGAAAATTATTAAAAATCAAAATGCCGATCCTCAGCTGTTTAATATTGTGTGTAAAAATATGAACTTTGAACCTTTAGTTGTAAGCACTGATAATGCAGTTTCTTAATAGTCTCTGTCCATCTGGATTACCAACTCATATATTAAAATTGAAAATTGGATGTCTAATTATGCTTTATGTTATCTTCAAACACCTTATCAATCTAAATTTAACCCAGTTAATAATGGCTGCTATGCGTGAAAATATCATCAAAAATAAAATTTTCAATTGTTCACTTAAATACAAGATTTTTATCGATAAACAAAAAATCAATTATTAGTTAAAATTATCTAAGATCTTCACTTATGAGAGCGGTGTTAAATATAGCTAGAAATTGATAATAAAGTTACTTAATTCAATTAAATTGTTATCCAAAAAGCTATAAATATGTGGCAAGCGACAATAGCGTTTTAGTAAAACGTTTTAGTAAAACTAATGAACCTATCTAAACCAAATTTTAACTACATCATCTTCATAGTTCTTGAAAGATTTAAAATTAGAAAGTTTACCATAATAATAACTTATACTATTATATAAAAGGACAAGCCATTTTACGTTTGTGATCACTAACCACGAATACTACTGAACCAATCTGTACTAAATATTAACTACATCATCTTCATAGTTCCAAGAAGGTTTTTTTTCCATTCATCTTGACTCTACTCCTCAGATACAAATCACAGGAATACACTTACAGACCAAACACAAGAACATGACGATAGCTGCAATTTATTGCCCCCCAAAGTACATAATTACAGAGCAAATGTTTACAAAAATCTTTGAAGCTCTTGGAAGTTCGTTTTTAGCTGGAGGGGACTATAATGCAAAACATCAGTACTGGGGTTCGCGACTGTGCACTCCAAGAGGTAGGAACCTTAGATCTGTTATTCATCGACTGTCATTAGACGTGCTTGGTCCAAACCAACCAACTTACTTACCAAATTCTAGACACAAGAAGCCTGACATATTAGACATATTTGTGACGAAAGGATTAAGGACCGTACCCTGTTCAGTGAAAACCGAAGCGGATCTTGGCTCTGATCATTCCCCTGTAAACCTGATAATGAGCGTCGAAACATTTCTTAAGGAAAAGAGGCCTTCATTAACAGGTGGTATTATGGATTGGGACCAATTTAGAGAGCAACATTAAAATCTACTGATTTTTCATTTATTTTTTATTAAAAAAAGAAAATATGTGGACAACAGTGAAGTTTGAAAATTGACCGATAGGTGGAGAGGTTCTACGCGAGAGGTTACAAAAGAGCTTGAAATCGATAATAAAATTTACTTATTAAACTATAAAGAAAATTTTTAAAAAAGATTTAAATATGGTGTGCGATATGTGGATCCCAGTGAAGCTTGAAAATCTACCGATTGTGTATAGCGCCATCCCACAATGGAGTTAACAATGGTAAACTGAACTGAACCTATCTGTACCGACATCTAAATAAATAATTTTTATAATTCTAGGAAGGTTTTGCAATGGTAAAATTTACAATAACTAAAATTTAAACGTACAATGTTGAGAGGCAGGACTGAGGTTTGCCACACTGTCATATTCTTTTATAGTTCGAAATCAACATCCAACCAGATGAAATCAATAAAGTTAATTCTGCCGAATACAAATTATTACTAAATCAAAATGTCGATCCTTTACTTTTTTATATTGTGTGTAAAAATATGATCCACGGGCCTTCTGCCGTAAGCACTGATAATGCAGTTTATTTTCCGCAAGAGTTTCTTAATAATCTTTATCCAACTTGATTACCAATTCATACATTAAAATTAAAAATTTTATGTCTAATGGTGCTTTTACGCAATCTCCAACTGCCTATTCAGTGCGATTATAACTAGATTAATAATTACTGCTATGCGTGGAAAAATCATTAAAGAAATAATGCTGAACCACATGCTAAAATACAAGAATCTTATCGATAAACAAATAAAACATTAATTTTTAGTTGAAATTAGCTTTACTTATGAAGGGCGGGCGAAGCCGCGACGGGGATGCTAGTAGGACATTAAAGCGCAATACCATACAGGCATCAATTGGCACTTAGTAAGAGAAAAAAACTGCAAGCTAAAAAATTAATCGCTCGTTTCCCAGCAAAAGAAGATAATCGTTTATATTTGAGCTTTTTTTTTGTGGACGTAGGTGTAAAAAAAATTAACATTGCCAACTGATGATTGGTACTCTGAGGCACATAAAAATTGTATATTATGCAACCATTTGTATATTGAAATGTACATTTGAATATTAAGAAAGAGTGGGGCATGTTGGCTTATGTTTCAATAATTCTTTTAGAGATAATTTGAATTATCAAAGTATTTTATCTGAAATAATTGAACAATTAAATAAGGAACCAGCGCAGTAAGTGCCTAACAACAAAGGTGAACGTCAGTTTAATAACTAAACTGAATGTTATGTAATATTTTAAATTTCAATAATGGTTTAAGTTGGTCCATGCATCACTGAGGTAAGATTGTTTCCCGCAACTGTTCGTAGAGAAACGGTGACAGACTTAAATTAGCTTCCGTTAAGTCGTTTTAGGTAAACGCTACTCGCGGAACGGGAAGATAGGTATACAACAATACTGAATTTCAAGCGTCATATTCAGGGGTAGCATGCCACTTTAAAAAAAGGAGAATTCATAATAGCTTTTAGCAAGAAAAGGTTTCTAATCATTTGTGGCTTCAGTTATTTATAAGAATGAACATTTTACACTCCTCAAATTAGGTATACTCATCTCACCTTAGCACCAGAGGTTTATTTATTTAGAACTTTATTAATATTATATAATTTTTAAGAGTTTATGTAGAATATAAATTTATTTTTTAAACCATTTACCATAAATCAGTTAGTTACTGCAAAGTTTAAGGATCACCCATTTGGTATATTTTATAAATATTGAATTACATTTTATTGATCTTATATAGAAATGAGCAAAGTTTCATTTAAAGATATCAAATGAAAGGAATTTTAAAGTTTAGTTAATCTGAGTACTTGCCACATAAGGTAACTCAAATCAAAACTCATGCGTATTGGCGTATCATTCTGTGGTCTTTCATACCTAGTGAGCATGAACATCTACACAAGAGTGATTCTGCGTATAATGAGTTCCACGTCTAAAGCATGGAAGAGAAAGTGCAGGCAACTTCAGAAGAGCAAGCTGGTGACCATCCAGCGGACGGCCTTGATATTCCCATGAGGCGGTGCAAATTCTAGCGGGAGAGGTGCTTCTTGACCTCCTACTACGAATATATGCAATCAAGTTTCAAATGAAGAAAAAAGGTATAGTGGTTCTCCCAGAAAATCTCCATGAGAGGATTGAGAAGGCTCACATTAGATGGAAGGATATAATAGGAAAAGCCTAATACAGAAATTTAACAAGCGGTAGATGATATCTCCTAAAGGATGTTCACTGACGAAGTACTTCCTGATTGTCCATTCAAGAATGGCTGCAAAATAGGTGCTCCCCCACTAATGGATGTCGTATATTCTGACTGAGTATGTATGATTTGAGGAAAGCTTCAGAAACATGGAAGAAGATATGTTGACACCCTATGTGGAGAAGTACTGAAGACTGCAAAGCATATGTTCGCATCTTGCTCTGCACTGGAAGCCCTTAGACAAAGGTAATTAAGGAAGATTTTCTTGTATGCCTCAACAGAGAAAGAATTTCCTGTGTAGTAAAGCAAGATAACTGTACAAAAAGGGATTCGTGTATGAACGGAAGAGGAATATGTGAGTGGCCCACTTCAACATTGGAAGTCCAAGAAGGCCACCTGAAGGAGAAGAAAAAGAAGATCAAGTCCTAGATAGTGGTGAAGCAGGTGTAGGAGGGTAGGTTGCAGGGCCTATTCGCTGGTTTGCACCACATGCTACCTTATTATTGTCCCTAAAAACACAAATAAATAAATAATAGCAGCAGTGGCATATGTTAATTTCTAATGGGTTGACCCCAGTGCTGCCAGGAGTCCCATTTCTACCTCTTTGTTTGAATTTAATGCAGTATTTCCGCCAAAATTAAGGTGGATAGTAGAGGTGGGCAAAACAGTTATTTTTTGGTATTAGGTTACTACGTTATGGCTCTATCCCAGTAAAAGGTTCCAATAATAGGTTATTCCAGTAATAGGTGATTCAAGTAAACCCCTGCCCTACCGCTAGAATGCGCGCCCGTCAATCACAGCTGATGCCAATAACTCTTCGGGATCCAATAACGCTTATTTTTTATTTTATTTATTTATTTTTTTTTTAAGCCCCTATTTGGATAAAGCTTGAGTTTGATGGGATTTTCTATGGATATTTGGCCTTTTTCTGCACTGTGTGCACTGTAAGGCCTACAGAAGGTTTTTGTAATACTTGATGTTTTATTTGTTGATCAGAAAGATAATGTTTAGGTGATGGGGCTCACCTAAACCTTGTTGTTCGACTTAAAAACTAATTAATTGAATTTTTTTTTTTCTTCTAATACTTACTATTTATTAATAAATTTATTTATTGCGTAGAATGAAAAGAAAGTCCTTATGGTTTCTGACCAGTGGCTAGTAGCATCTGATTGGCCCGTTGGTTCAGTGGGCTCTCATTGGTCCGAATTGCTGTTTTCATTACGGTCCGTCTGTTGCCAGCCGACCGGCGCTGGTGTTTAATGTGCTGAAGAGGGGATTTGTCAAGAACTGAAGGGAGTCCAAAAACTTGACGTGTCGGCAATGGATGAACTCCGGGATGGTGGATAGATCGAAGATCTCGTGGAGGTCTTCCGGCTTCTTCTTCTTCAGGGAGGTAGACTTTGCCATCTTCTTCAGCATGGAGTCCTGGAACCGCTGCAGGTGCCGTCTGTCCCATCTGAAAGGCGGGTGAGGAGAGGGGCACCGTACAGGAGGGCAGGTCTCAGCATGCTTTTGTAAATGCAAAGTTTGAGACGGAAGGAAAGTGCTGGAGAGGATAGGAGGTGATGGAGGCGATAGGATCTTTTTCTCACTTTGCGGTGTGTCCTGTAACAGTGAGCTGAAAATTTCAGCCCTCTATCGATAGTGACTCCCAAGTAGACGATGGAGTTGGAGGGGGCAATGGTGGTGTTTGCCACTCGCAGGGTCTTCGGCAGTGTTGTCCTTTTCCCACGCTGGTGTGAGAACACTACGCAGTCCGTTTTGGCTGGATTTACTTGGATGTTAAGTGAATCCAGCCGTCGAATGATCTCTGCGCAGACCGTTTCGGCCTGACGTAGTGCTCTAGTGGGGTTCATGCTGCTGCTAGTGATGGCAATATCGTCGGCAAAAGCGGCTACTGTCGCTCTACCGTAGTTTTTGCCAACCACTTCAGCAGTGTAAATGTTAAATAACACTGGAGATAGTACTGCTCCTTGTGGCACACCGCAAGTGAGAGGTACTGAATGGGAATGGACGTCACGAACCCGCACAGCGAGACTTCTCTCACTGAGAAAGGAGACAATGACTCCATAGAGCTGCTCGGGGCATTCTAGATCTTCAAGTTTTCTGCATAAGATCCCATGAGATACGGAATCAAATGCTTTCGTGCAGTCTATGGAGATCAGCGCTGTTGCAGTATTCCTATTGAAGTTTGAGCACGCCTCAGTTTGCAGCTTCATCAGGTGGTGTTCAGTACTGAGACGTGCTTGGAAACCCGTGTGTGTTCTGGCTTGTCTCCTGTCTTAGCCGGCTTGAGGAGTGGAAACAGTATTGCGTGCTTCCATTGAACGGGGAAGTATCTTAACCTCAAGCAGGAGTTGTACAGGTTCGTGAGGTGCATTATTCCTTTTCTGGGGAGCTGCTTGAGGAGGACTGTTTGGATCCCGTCATGTCCAGGAGCTCTGTTCCCTTTCGTTCTTCTTAGGATAGCTTTCAGCTGTTTGGGGCTGATGAACATGAAGTTGTTCTCCTGGGCCGCTTAGAATAACGCTTAGAATCACTGCAGTTATTACAATCACTCCAGTTCTACAACAGTTCTCAACAATTATTAGAATAACCTATTGCCACCCATCGTTCTGTTTTCGATCACCGACCGGGCGCTAGTGGTTCTAACCTATTACAAACTTACTTTTAAACATTTTGACTGGTAATTCATTAATTTATCCTCCTCGCCATTGCTAATAATGTTAATAATTTGCTTATTTAGTAATCTTACAAATAATAAATAACACCAAATCAACCAAAATTATTGTGTCAATTTTTTTTAAACAAAAATTTTTAGAAGCCAATTAAAAGTTGTCAAAATATATAACAAATTAAAAATAAATAGGCCAACTATGATACAGCTAAATAAATCTTTAAAAAACATTGTCCTTATTTAATTGTACAGCCAAGATTTTCTTTTTAAAAAATACGTATAGGTGTTAGTAAAACATATTTGAACAATTATAAAGACTCAACAATTACAAGTAGCTTGTATCGATCTGTTACCTAAGCATGTATTGTCTATTAAAATATTGGCTGTAAGATAAAATAAAGAAGAAAATAACAGAGGTAGAAGCAGGATTCAGGCTGGGCCATCTTAGGTCAAGTTTTTACTAGATCCCAATTTTTTTTAAAGCATTTGGTTGACTTCCAAGACTTCTGGTCCAGGAGGTACATTTAGCCTTTATCCACCTTTAGAAAGCTTTGACTTAGGTCCTTTAAATAAGGTGTGGAAAGCACTGTTTGTCAGAGATAAGGAGATAAGTGATAGTCTGAGATAAGGCATACAAGGCCTTTATAAAGGTGCAGAATTGGAAATTAAATTTTGAAATAGCAGCGTTACTAATTGTATACAAAACTTTTAAAAAAAAAAAAGTTTTGATATTGTGTCCCCTCAGCATTACACATCACCAAAGGATTAAATCAAAGTTGCTGCTAATCACCTACTCTCTTTAACATGGTTATTAAACAACCTTCCTAGAAATAGGAGAGAAATATTAACACATGGGTTTGGAGATTTTGAAAGATATCTAATTCATAATACAAATTGCAGGAGTTTATCAACTAATTGCCACTGAGGAATGTGATCTGGAATACATGCTGAGGAAACTCTAAGCAGTATTCTGAAAAGGGCATGGAAATAAATCTAAAGAAGAAAGAGTTTGTGTCCCTCAACTCTTCGAGCACATTTTTTAGCATTGAAGATTAGAGATATGGAGGTCTACTAATCCTTTCTGGAAAGGAATCCTCTATTAATTAAGATATTTCATTGAAAATATTAAGAGAAAGGAAGACTGTAGGAATCCTAAACTCGTTCCTGTGGAATAAAAATGTTTCCTTTAAAAAAAAAAATATGATGATTATATCTTTCCTTATCACTATAAATTGTCTTTAAGTTTGCTAAAATCTGTGGTGTGGAGAAGAAAAAGCTTAAACGCTACTATCTTTAGAGATGGGTACTCAGAGTGGAAGTTATTTCATAATAAGAGCCCATCATGTTTCTAATAATATCATAAGACAATATATGAGAGAGGAAAAAAAAATCACTTGAGGTACACATGATGGTACAGAAGGATCAATACAATTAGGGTTTCATGAATTAATTGCCACTTTTATTGGAATTAAGTCATCAATCCTAATTGAGGAAAAAAATATTTTAAAGAGTATTTAAACCAGGAGCTCATTCAAAAAGAATGTATCAAAACAGAGGCCAAAGTAAATTTTCCTGGACAGATTAGAGAGTAAGAGGATGCCTGAGGAAATTGTTGATAGGGGATGTAAAGAAAGGAATGGCAGCAAAAAGATAACAAGAGAAAGATTAGTAGATCAAAAGGTAATTAGGATTGATGAATTAAATGCCACTTCTATTGAGATTATTTTATTTGAATACTAGTTTCGAATGCTAAACATTCATCTTCAGTTCTAAAACATACAATAAAATTTTCAACACATCAGTACTATGTTACATAGATTAAATATACTAAGGTTTTCAAAAAGATAAGACAAGAAATCAAGCATAGGCACTCACCTTCGAGGTAACTAAAACACTGAATTTGTGAGAAGTAAAAGGGGGGGGGGCAGGTAGGTTAAGTTTTAGATTTACAACGGGGTTTCCCTTATGACTCATTGGGTTTTTTTCGTTCCTATGGGAAATAAATTTAAAATGGGGCTATTGGATATGTTAATCTGATCATTTAAACAAAAATCTGGATCGGTTTTAAACGATTTTATTATTTCTAGTGATTCAAAAGTATTTAATTTTAGGCTATTTTCTACTTGATGTAATATTTTTACTCCCGAGTCTTTATTAAATTTGTGGTTATTTTCATTTAGATGGATAGCGAAATTGGAATTTTGGGTCTTATTAGTGTATGCTCTTATATGTTCATTTACTCTTTGATTTACTGATCGTCCGGTTTTTCCGGTGTATTTTGCTTCACAGTCATTACATTTTAATTCGTATACGCCGCTTTTTTTGGAAAGTGTCTATTTTGTCCTTCCGTGAAGGGAAGTATGATGACAATGGCTTATCTATTTTAAATGCAGGGTTTAAACCTAATTTTTTTAATCCTTTCCCGACTTTAGTGGATATTGGGCCATAGTATGGTATCAAAATATATTTTTTAGGGGTAGCTTTATCCTCTGGGGGTGTTTTGTATATACTATTCATAGTTTTTTTATGTATTTGTTTTCTTAAAATACTATCGATTGTGGTTTTACTGTATCCGTTGTTGTTAGCTATAGTGTGAATCGTTTGTATTTCTTTGTTAAAATTTCGTTCATTTAGCGGTATATTTAAAAGCGGGTATATCATGCTATGAAATGCTGCGAGTTTGTGTGTTAGTGGTCTCCTGGCATTGTTGTCTATAACATAGACATACATGTCTATAGAAGTGGCATTTAATTCATCAATCCTAATTGTATTGATCCTTCTATATCATCATGCGTACCTCAAGTGATCAAAAGGTAGTTTGAACTAATAACTGATAAAGATTAGGATACAATAATTGAACAAACCTGAAGGTATTTTTCATTTTATAAGTTTCCAAAACAGAAAGGGTAATTATAAAAATCACAGAATGAGATAATGTATGGACTAAAACTATATAAAAAAACAAAACAAATTACAATAAAGTTTGTACAAATTTATCAACACCCCACATTATCATTGTACAATCACAATGAGTTTTTATTTAAAAGAACTAACTGTTCTCATACATACTTCACCAAAATATTGGACAATTCTAATAACCATACAGATACAATCAATTTACATCAGAGTTTTTAAAGGAAAAAAACAAAAACAAAATGAATTAAAAATATTCAGTTTATTTATTAACAAATCTATTTACAAATATTCCAATGGATATAACTATAAAAATTATAACTAAAAAGAGGTATGAAAGAAACCATTCACAAAAATAAAAAAACTATATATCAAAGGACTAAATACTTCAAAAAGCAGTATTATATTTTACAAACAGGTAAAAAGGTAGTGTCTCGATGGAATCTAGTAAAAGTGTAAATATCCGTGGAATAACTATAAATTACAAAAGTCTAAATAGATTTTACAACAAGCTAATATATTTTAATGATTTAATAATCATTGCAAGATTTTAACTATCCATTATAATCATAAGATTTTAATGACATTCATTTGTCATTACATTATTATTTGTAATATAACATAAGAAAAAGCATTTGATATTAACTAGCCATTTCAAACTTTTTAAAATTTCGATTAGAAAACACTAAGACCCTGAATATTGGGGAACTATTTCAGTCCAAGCAAAATTTAAATAAAATCTGGTGTTACAAAGCTCATCTAAAAGTTTCAGCACTTTGTATTAAAGTAGAACCTCTCTTAACCAAGAGATTTTTTATCGATTCGCAATGAAACAAAAAAGGAACTCATGAAGATTTATTTACAAATTAAAATCAATGCATTTATTTTTGTTCACAGTTTCGACCTCCATCTATTGTGATTTGATTGTACTACGATCACGAATTTCTGTTTTAGTTCGAACCACGGCCGCTAGGAGCGTCATAACCCATCTGCGACCAGTTCTTGTTTGCGTTATTAGATCACGTGACCTATCGGTTCTTCAATAATAGGACAGCCATATGAGTTATTCGATAACAGAAGTTACTCAACAGTTATTGAGAACCGATCTAAGAACGGTAACTGGTCGAATAACCTTAACCGATCGGTTCTTCTATCTGTTATAACCTAACACCTTACACCAACAACCCCAATTTATTGTTGTTTCTCCATCGTTTTCGATGGAAGATTTAATAAATTTGACTAATATTGTAAAATATAACTATATTTTAATATAGTTATTTTAAAATAATAAAAATAAGTTATTCTAAAATACAAATTTAGGTTTATTTATAGATATTTTAAAATATGATCACTGGTAATAGGGTTTTTGATTTTTTCGTAAAAGTGATTTTCGGTAATAGGTGATTGGTGATAACAGTTCCGAGTCAATAATAGGTTATTTTAAAGATTACGTTATTTTTGTCCCACCTCTAGCGACCAGTTCTTGTTGGCGTTATTAGATCACATGACCTATCGGTTCTTCAATAATAGGACAGCCATTTGAGTTATTCGATAACAGAAGTTACTCAACAGTTATTGAGAACCGATCTAATAACGGTTACTGGTCGAATAACCTTAACCGATCGGTTCTTCTATCTGTTATAACCTAACACTTTACACCAACAACCCCAATTTATTGTTATTCCTCCATCGTTCTCGATGGAAGATTTAATAAATTTCATACTTGGAATCTTAAAAGTGATGAACATGGTTATTAAACAGAAAATCATTGTTTGTTTAAATGGAGTTAATTAACATAACTTACTACAAATATAATAAATCCAACAATAAGTAATTTTAATCATAAGGTATAGTTGACTGTGATGTATATAGGAGATGTAGATAATTAGGGTAGGCAGTCAAAGATATTCGGCAGATCAAAATAAAATGTTTATTTTATTTTGATGTGCCGAATATCTTTGACTGCCTACCCTAATTATCTACATCTCCCATAAGTAATTTTATCTTAGAAAATATATAATTGCTAAAGTCACAATAATTGTAGCATGAAAATATTATAAATATATATATATATTTACTTTATTGATAAATTCACCCATCTTTAACAATAGATATTCAGAAAATGTATCAAATATTTTAAAATATAAATTTTGATTAAAAATATAGATATTTTAAAATATTTAACACATTATCTGAATTGTAGTTGAAGACGGGTGAATTTATCAATAAATAATACTGTAAAATATAGTTATTTTAAAATACAAATTTAGGTTTATTTATAGATATTTTAAAATATGATCACTGGTAATAGGGTTTTTTCAGTAATAGGTGATTGGTGATAACAGTTCCGAATCAATAACAGGTTATTTTAAAGAATACGTTATTTTTGTCCCACCTCTAGTGGATAGAATGCTCCTTGGTTAGCTTAATTTGGTGTAATTTAACTTAAAAGAGTGTATCAGAAAAAAAAAAAAAATGGATGGTCCATGTTAAGGATTTATGTATTGTTACTGTTTATTGAAACATTAATGGTATGTTTGTTCTTAAAGCATTGAATACCCTAGTGATTTTTTATTTTCTTTACTAAATTTGAACACATAAATTTGTTTTCAACAATATCACATAAACAATTATATGATCATATATTTAGTCATCCATGATAAGTTTTATTTAATGGTCATGGTAAATTTTAAATACATGAATAAGGTATTAGTGAATATTTAATTTTTATGTATGACTTAATATGTATAAAAACATTTTCGCTTTCTTATAAATCAAAGTGCTGAAAAGTGGATCAAAAAATTTTAATTTCATTTATCAATATAATTTTAATTGATCGAAGTTCTACCTGTTTTACCTGGCTATCTCATCCCTTAGTCTTTTAGGTATTAGGGAATGAATGGTCAGAGATGTGATTGAAATATATTATTTTATTAAAATTAGTATATTTACATTGGATATAATATCTTATAAGTATTTACAAAAAGGTAACGTTTCGGATCGGCGACACCACCAAACTAGGTTGACCCGCGCTACACCGACCAGTTCGATCCTTACGCTTCACTTCATGTTTACATTTTTCGATAGTTCATTCCTATAACCTCACATGTAAACAATCACTTCTACAGTTTCAACTTGGATTGTGTTGTTTAGTTTGTCATATTGATATTTAGACTTCTTAAATCTAAATAAGTGAAACAGAAGTTCACAAAATGAGTTTCATAAAGGATTAAGTGTTTTATAAATTCATGTTTTCTTATTTCATCTAATCTTATGTGTAAAAGTGTTATAAACTTAGGAAGATTAATTTGTACATGGATTTGGTGTTTGACATATTTATATTTGTTCTATCAATTTAATTGATAAAATTTACAACTTGTAAAAGTGTTATGAAACTTAACAAGATTTATTTGTACATGGATTTGGTGTTTTATATGTTTGTATTTGTTGTTTCAATTTCAGTGATAAAATTTCAGTATACATATTTTGTGCTAAAGTGAGACAGATTGTATAATTAATTCAATAAAACATATCAGTTTATTAATAAATGTGAGAAAGTATATCACAGGTTTTTTATGTTTTCTTATTTCCACTTCCCATGAGAAAATATAGCAGAAATTAACATCTTCACTTTCAACTAGGATTCTGTCTTATATTATATAATGGCTTATAACATGGAGAATTGACAATTTGAAAATAATCACAGATTAAGAGGTAAATAACACATTACTATATAATTGTAGAACTATTGGTATAATGTTATAGATTAATGTGTTTTAAAAAAAAAATTAGAAGCCTGATGATGAAACATTATCACCGAAACATGTAGCTACAAATGTTAAATAAATAGGAGTTATGCCAAATAAATACTTAAGGATTCTGTCTTTTTTATATTTATAATTTGTTATTTTCACTTCTCTGAGAGAAAGTTCATCAGGAATTAACTTTACTGGTGGTTCAGTAGTATATTAATTGTTGATTAAATTAATATTAATTCAAAATTGATTTAGTGTTATATATTTCGATATTTCCACTTTAATATTTTCTTATTTCTCATTTTAATATTAGAAGGTAAACATAAGTTAATATTACTTTGAACAGGGATTTAGAGTTTCTCAGTAAATGTAGGAGAATAACCTTTCTCCTCTAAAAGCAGCGACTAGAACATTGAAATATATCGGAACAAGGTTAGAATCGATAAAAGGTATTCTGAGCGGGTTTAGGGGTTGGTGTCGCCGATCCGAACCGTTACCTACAAAAATAATAATTAAAACATTTTTGGGTTTGTCTTTAATAAGCTTACAAATTTATTTTAGAGGGATGGATTAATAGCTGTCATATAAGTTCATGGATAAATATAGATAAATAATAAATAAATTTAATGAATAAAAAGTTTGGTAAAATGGTAACTTTGAGTTTGTCCTTTTTTATTCATATGTCTTAGTCATCAACTTTAGGAGCTAAAAAGTATTTTAAATGCCCCTTATCTCCAATTTCATATTCTACAAGTAGTGGTAAATCGGGTGACAATGATAACTGCACCTGATGATTGAAATTAATCCCATAATTATATGTAAAAGTTTTAATAAAATGTAATTTAAAATATAATTTACCCTTGGAGCAAGAGGTGCTGCTTTGGCAAATGAGGTAAGGTAACGGATCGCAAATGTAGCAGAAACTGGTTCTTGAATTTCAAGAAATACTGCTTTATCCGTATCTGTGCTGTTATTTGGAGCTAGTTTTATATTTGCTAGAATTTTAGTTAAAGCAAACATATATATACTAAGCAATTTTATATTGAATGGTCAAGCAATTAATCAGTTTATTACCTGATCCAAGTTCACCTGATGTAGAAAATTTAACACCTTCTTTTGTACATGTTATTATAACTGCTTCCCCAAATTGTAATAACATTTTAAAAACACGAGCAAACTCAACTGATGGCAATTTCATAACACAAGCGTAATCTGTTTCCTAAAATATGAATTACTTACGTAATCTTTATTTCAAACAAATTTAAAACAAAACATATCTATACTTACCGGTATGGTTAGATGTTCATGATCTAAATTCATTAATCTTAGTTGATAATTAGAGACTTTGTCGTAATTCTTTGATTCAAAAATAAATATAATTTTGTCTAGTTCTCCTTGAGTTTTTATTGTCAATGTATCATCATTACCTGCACACTTCATTATTTTTAGCATACTGTAACATTTAATAATCAGTTAAAATGATTTAATCCGTTGGAATCATTTATTGGCAACAGTAGGTCTAATTAAAACTTTATTAACAATCTATTTTTCCATCAAAACATCTGTTACATTTCATGCTGAAAGCAACTTAGACCCTAGCCTGTGAGGGTTCAATTTTATTTCTCGGTCATATGTATTGTTCATAATATTGCTGAATAACTAATCTTTTAAAATTAGTTACTTCTCATTTTCTACCCTAGGTAAAGTACTTAAATGTGATTAACGATTTCAGTTTAGAGGATGATTAAAAAAAAAAAAAAAAAAAAAAAAAAAAAAAAAAAAAAAACAGTTTCTACAGTAACCATTTTGTTTCTTTTAAAAATTGTCATTCATATTTGGCAAAAAAAAGTAGACTAGTGTATTTGTCGATGGTAAATATTCCGTGGTCTATAAGGAATGAGGGAGCAGTACTCTGAAGTATCTCCTGGAATTTAAAAATTAACATTAGAGGGCAAAATGAAGAATTAAAACCAAAGTAATGAGTAATTAAACCAAATAAATGATTCATTTAAGATACACATGGTGGTATAGAATGATCAATCTCAAATGAACGATTATTCGAGGAAATCTTTCATTTACCCCTCTGAGAGTATTTTTGGGTTTGTCTATTGTTGCTGTGTCCTTTTTGAATAAGTTACATCAATAGACGTTGTGAAATTGTATCTAAAGAGTGTCTATTTTCCGTTAATAATGGGTACATGAAAATCATGTAATTTTCATGATAAATCACAAACCATAGTTTTAGTATTTTCGATTTTAATGTTTTTGTATTAATAAGGGCTATTTATTTATTTTTTTCTGTATTTTATGTTTTTATGGTATACAGAGTAAAACTAAATTTTCTAGTATAAACATAGATCAGTCATACATAGTTTATGGTTATTCATTAATTGATTAATAACATAAGGCCTGAAATGCTTTAAAAATTTATTTCTTCCACTATTCCAATTATTTCTTTTCAAAACCTAAGATTGTTAGAATATAGAACTTTTATTTTTTTAAATGAATATTTATTTTGTAAAAAGTTTAGTGTTTAAATTAGCATGGAGCTATGATATGTGTTTTCTGGGATTTATTTCATTCCTGCTCTTCTAATATTTTAAGTAGGGAAAAAAATGTCTAATTTGGTTAATAGTATAGGCATTGAGTTGAGTATAAATGACTATTTAATAAATTTTTTTCTAAAAAATTGATATTAATATTAGTCATTAAAAAGCCAGTTGTTATTAATGTCATTGTGTGTTGCACAAGATATGAATATTAATAAATTTGATTCCCTATATCTTACAAGCAAGAGTTCAGTCTTCTATATAAATTTAATACAATTATTCTAGCAAATTTAATCATATCTTGTAGGCCTACTAATAACTGTAAACTGCAAATTAAGCTGTAAAAAAATTTAAAAGTTTTATATCTGCAATATTTCTTTACAATGTGCAAGGGATCAGGATCCAGAATTGATAATAAGAAGACTTTGGTCTTCATGATTTTCTTTTTTCAGAGAATTAACTCCTCCACCATTCTTAGATTATAGTTTTTGAGCATTCTCATAGAATGTCCATTGACAATTGCTAATTATTTATTCAAGATTCATGTTAATTATTTTTTAAGTACTATTTAATTTATTAATGTAAAGCAGCATTATTACTGAATAACATCATCTATTTATGTATATGTTGATTTTCCTATCAAGATTTTGTGTTTATGATAACTCTAGCGAGTATTTACTTATAAGTTTTTATTTTTTTTTTATTAATCACAAAATAAATAGTTATATGTTTAAATGTTAAATCTTATGACACAAATAACAACTATTTAACAATATATGTACATCTTTCATTATATTATGAAATAATAATTATAATAAGGAGATTGAAAAGAAAAAATAAGTATACAGAAATTTGAAAGGAAGAAATTGATCGTACTAAATATATCTATGCAGCGTAGATGAAAAATCAAACATTGATCACTTTGATGCGTAAATGATATACTATAGGTGAAGATTATGTAATCATTGTATCTGTTAAGTAAATAAATCTTATGTAATGTATTCGAAACCTAACATAATAACATACAATAATTTAGGCAAAATCGGGAAATTCAAAGGAATGAGTGTTTTACCTAGAAAGATTGATCCCTAAGGAAATGTTCCTATCACATTTATATTTGTCAAAGCCACCATGGTTTAAGTAGAGAGATATTAGACTGACATGAGAACTGTCCATTGCTTGTAACTGAATTCCTTCATGTGTGCATTCAAATGTAGCTTCGTTCAACAATTCTTTGATAGCCTCTAAAATCTTTAGTAGAAATGAACTTTGCGCCAGTCTTGCCTCAAACATTGCATTTAATAAATAAATAAACCTCTCAGTTTGTAACCTCTCTCTGCATTAGAGATGGGCAATCTCGTTCCTTTTAAGGAACTAGTTCAGTATAAACTGGTCCTTTATGGGAGTCGTTCCTTTTTGCTCATTCATAGTTCCTGTTTACTAGTTTAAAATAATTTACGATTGTATATCGTAATTAAATATCTAAACATCAAAATGGAAAAGAGTTGTTCCTTAACTAATGAAATTTTGAACAATGAAAGAAAATTATATGAAAAATTTACAAAATTTTGCTGATGAAAACCCATCATCTCCTTCATTGATACTTCACTCAGTTACAAAAAGAAATATACCAAATAGTTACCAATAGTTGGCATATCAGAAACTAAAATGTTGAGATAAATATTAGTTAGGCCCTAATTAAATATGAGACTTTGTAATTAAAAAAAATAATGAGGAAAAAGGATTCCAGGTAGCCTGTAAACCACTGTTGCAAAATTGTATTAAACTCACAGCTGGATTTTCAACAACAGTCAAACCTAACTTAGTTTCCATCAGACCACCCATAAGTTGATATAAAAATGTGTGTCCAGAGTTTGTCAATATTAATACTGATTAAAATAAGGCCAAAAGAAATAATTTGTTGATTCTTCAAATTCTATTCTAATGGCAAATATTATCATTAATGAATTTTTTATTAATCCTAGTGTGAAGTAAACAATACCTAGTTGGTCTGTTACAGCACCAGTCTGCAGATTAAATAAATTTTTGATAGACACCTTTAATTGTTATTTATTGATTTCATAGTCATAAATTTGAAAAATTGTACTTTTTAGGTGCATTAATTTTGTATTTTTTAATATCTTGGATGAGAAAATCACTCCCAAATATTACTAGCATGCCTTAGAACCTGCAAAGTAAAAGTGGTGCAAGGAACTGTTTAGATTTCTTCATAGAAATTATTATTTATTAAGAATTAATAATACATATAAACTTAAAAATTAAATTTTGTCCTAAATATAAATACAAAACTAGTTACTATATTACAATATTAGTTTCCATTTATAAACAAAATGTCTGCTAATTTTGATGACCCCAATCGACTTCTTTTTTCAGTCAAGATTTGCCCTGCTTTTGAAAATATTCTTTCTGAAGGCACAGAACTTGCAGGTATACACAGCCTCTTTAGTGCCAACGAATATAAATGTGGGTAAATATGCTTCCTATGTTCCCACCACAACAAAGGATCATCACTTCTTGGGAGCAGGATTTCCGAAATATATTTATCTACTTCAATGATTGCAGAAGCCTTTGGATCATACACTCTGGTTGTAGTGGCCAATTCATTGTCAAAGTCTTCCCATAAATTTAAATTTGTTTTTGTGGGAAATGATGATGATAATGGGGATGATGTTGAAGGAGAAGTTAATGAAGCAGGTTCATTACCTTTTTCTTGAGATAATTGTTGCCTAACTCTATTAACAACTCCTTCATATGCTTGCACATATTTTGTTTAGCCTGATTTGAAGCCGCTTTTTTTAAATCTTGGATCAAGTAATGATGCTTGACCAACAATATCCACAACATTAACCAGCCGATCTTCAACACCTTTTAACATTTTTTCAATCATCACCATTATGACCGAGGGTAAACCCTCTTGATTTTTAAAATTAAAAAGGAATTTGGTGAGTGTGCGAGTCAAAACCTCTGTTTTGGACAGTGATACGCTTTGCTCAACACTCACTTCTTTGGTGATTTCTTAAAATATTTCTAATAATTTTATTGAATATTTTACGACATATCACTCCTCCGGTGTTAACTTATGATCATCATTTCCCAAAACAGCAAAAGTGGAAATTATGGGCACTTTGTTATTAAAAACTCGGACAAGCATGTCAAAAAGTGAGTTCCACCGTGTTGGTACTTCTTGATTTAATTTTAACACTGGCATATTCATTTGTGCCTGTGTCTCTTAATTTAATAAGTGCAAACGCAATTCTTTTAAAAAATTGCACAATGGATTTAATTTTTTCAACTACATCCTCAATAGGGCTAATATCCGATTTCACAATTAAATTGATTGTGTGGGCATAGCAAGGGATGTGAGTCCATTTACAATGTTTCACTGCAGCAACAATGTTAGGTGCATTGTCAGTGACAACTGACACAATTTTTTCTTGGATTTGCCACTGAGTTGTTCCTTTTTTTAAGAAATCCGCTGTGTTTTCAGTGGTGTGCCTTAAAGAAAATTCTTTACATGCTAATAAGCTTGTACATAGCTTCATGTCCCTGTTAAAATAATGGGCAGTTATTGCTAAAAAACTTGAGTTATTTATGGAAGTCCACTCATCAGTTGTTAAAGCAACTGCTGAAGTGGAATTCAACTTATCTCGCAATTGATTTGCTAATTGTGGGAGCAGAGTATTTGACGATGTTTTCCTACTGTTGGGAGCTGGTAATTGGGACAAAGAAGGAAAACAAATTTCCTAAATTCCTTATCTTCCACAATGCTAAAGGGATGGTACTCTTTGCACACCATTTTAAGCAACTGGATATTAATTTCTTTACTTTTAGAAACTGCATGGGGCTTAATAATATTGACAAAGCTTGTCATAGAGGACTGAGTAAATCCTGAAATTGGCTTAAAACAACCAGATGCAGGCATAGAGCTCCTCAAATCAATCGATGAATCAGTTTCATTGGAATCCTTACTCCCGCTTTCTGCAGCTGAAACAAAAGAGGCTGAGGCTGAGACTGGGGTGAACAATTCAGCTGAAGTTGAGGGGCTTATTTCAAGATGTCTTGAAGTTTGTGATGGAGAACGAGAATCTGTTCCCTCCAGTTCCACAAATGTATGTTTTCTTTTTAAATGCCTCTTAAGATTACTTTAACTTCCTCCAGCAGTGCTCATAACAGCCTTGCAATAAATACATTGTACTTGAAAAGCCTCAATTTTATTGAAATGATACCAAAGAGCACTTCCTGAAGATGGTGATTTTGGCATCTGTAAACACAATAAAAAAAAAAAAGTGTTAGGAAATGTTTTTTAAAAGTTATAGTGTTACGTTCTAAATAGTTCAAAGAGTGCTTAAGTAGGTATGCATTGTGTACTGAAATATCATAAATAAACATACTTGTGCACCACTACATGAAAGAAAGAGCTTTAATTTACCTATTGATTACTATATAATGCTACATCTTGGCATTAATAATGGATCGGAATTCAAATTGAATGGACTTGGTCAGATGAATGACCAAAGAATCTATTTATTTATTTTTGATGATATTTGAAAATCACTGTTTTTTTCTTATCTTAAATACAACAATAAAAAATATAGGTAAAGTTTATCTAACCTAAAAAAATCTAGTAATTAAAAGAATATAACTTGCCTTAAAGTAATCTGGAAATCAGTTTTACAGAAGATCAAAACAGATAACAGTATTTCCTTCCTTTGCTCGTCAGTTGATCAGTTGATCGTTACCTGAAAACAATTTACTATTAATTTATCTATAAATTGATTCAGATATAATTAAGACATAAGTTAGTTATGTTCATTATAAAAGGTGATTCAATTACCTAAAATGAAACCAAGTTGTAAACGATGTAGTGCTTATTAAAAAATAAAAGCAATGTCAAATAGGCAAAAACATGAAATGAATCGGAAGAAGGTAAGAATCGATAAAAGGTATTCTCGGCGGGCGTAGGAGCTGCCTCCTCTTAACCCGACCGTTACCCAATAGATTAACTTATGAAAATTATACAAGATACAAGTAACAGAAAGATAATGATAATTATAAATTGAAATATAACAATCATGGTAAAATTAAAATAGAAAAAGTAAATAAATATAAATAAGTTATATAGAATAAAGTTGAAAAGCTTCTAATTTTACAAAGATCGGTTCTATAACATAAGCAATTGAAACTAACAATATTAGGATAAATTTAATAAAAATTAAAGTGACCAGAAAGGGAGAATAAAAAGTAAAATAAGTCAAAGAAACAAAAATTGACCAGATTAAACAAATATTATATTCTCTAAACTGAATAAATGTTTAATGATTTAATGTATAAAAATGTAAAACAAAATTAAAAATAGTTAAAGATATACAACAATAAATAAGATTAAAGATATACAACAAACGAGAAAAAACTTTTAAATCCAAGTGAAGCACTAATAAGTTATTATACTTATTTAATAACATAAAAAGTTAGTTTAAAAACTTAGCTTTAAATAAAAAGTGGAACGGTAACTGAAATAAAATAAGCAATAACTACAGACAGAAAAATTCTAAATGAAGTGAATAGAGATGAGTAGTACGTGAACGAACTAGTTCATGAAAATGAACTATAAAGAGCGCTCTCTGTTTTGGTGAACTATAGTTCATTTGCCCCACCACTCGGACAGGGAACCGTCGGACCTAAGGAACTACTGAACTAAATGAACTAGGTAGCTAAATGACACTAGAGTCTGGGGATAAGATATTCCATGAGCCGAGGATGGCCGATCCCACCCGAACCTGAAGGCCGATTCCAGCGAGGAGATATACAATAGAGCAGTCACGAGTGGAGTGGGGGTGGGATTCGTTCCCCCTCCACTACGCCACCTAAATTTCCGAAGCGTACGTTCCGTGTGTGCTGCTTAATTTCCTTGAAGTTACAAGTGTTTACTTTTAATTTCATACTTTTTACGTAAACCTAATCTCGTTGAGTTTTTATTTTATTTATAAATCCATTCCACATTAAGTATGCCTTTTTGTGCTGCAATTGGATGTAAGAACAACAAAAAGACTGGGACTATAAATGATAAGCAGCTTAGCTTTCTTAGGTAAATACCTAACGCAAAATTCTTTCATTGTACCTAGTCAAATTTAGTTCGCGATGGTGTTATATGCAATTATTTTTTTAAACTAAACACCACGTCAAAAGTATCGCAATACTTTGAAGTATTAGAATTTTACAAAAACGTATTTCTTTTTTTTTTCATAATAAAGAAAGGTTCTAAAGTTATATTAAACATTTCTAAACTAGACATAAACAATTATTATTAAACTAAATTACAATATTTTTTCCAATAAACAAAAAAGTTTGGTTTACTTTTTTAATATTTTCATTTTTTGCAATTTCAACTTTTAATTTTTTAATTTATGTTTAAAAAGACATAATGCCCCCTCTGGCTTGAATGACTGCTTCCAATAGTCTTGGTATAATTGTAAATAACGAACCGAATGATAATCATGGCCTGTGGGAAATTTGAAAAAAAATCTAAAATTCCATCGTTTGTTATTAACAGGGAAAAAACATTGATGTATCTAATCCTTAATGTCTCTCGTTTAATAAATAATAATTATATAAATATAAACCAGGTATGGATTAAGGTAAAAGCCAGGAAAAATCTCGAGAATTATGGGTGTTGCAATACTTTTGACGGGGAATTTATTTTAAGCATTAGTATCTCAGTTGAAATTGAGGAATATTACGAGGAAACACTCTCGATTAACTAAGAAGGTGTTTAAATTAAATGAAGTTTTGGCCGACTTGGAAAAGAAAAATTATTTACAATCAGAGCACTGCTAGTTACTTTTCAACGTATCACCAACATCATCAGCCCTAGTTAAGAGAGAAGCAGCAAAGGCAATATCTCCAAAATTACGGACTTTGTAAGACAGCAGGTTCAGAAGTTTTGCCATCACTCTGAACTTCTTGTCGCCGAAGCCATAAAGTTATGTAAGAACTACTTTTAGTACTTCCCTTCCTCATCCTCGAAGCATTGCTCGATGGTACGCTACTGTAAACGGACAACCCGGGTTTAGCAAAGAAGTGTTTGGTGCTATTTGCGAAAAAGAAAAGTCCCATGGCAAACTTTTCGAAACCCTAATGATAGACTCAATGGCAATTAGAAGAAATTTCCAATGGAGTGGGAAAAGCTTGGTAGGGTATGATGATTTGGGAACAGGTAGCCAATGCGATAGCTCACCTCTAGCTACCGTGGTTTTCGTCTTTCATTTAGTTTTCTTAACACTATCTGGAAAACCCCGCTAGGCTATTTTTTTGTTAACAGCAAGTTGCTAGTTTAACTAAACAGTGTCTTTCACTATTAAAAGAGGCAGGAGTAACTGTGGTATCCCTTACCTGTGATGGCGCCGCAAATAATCTAGCTGCAGCTAGGCAGTTGGGAGTTGAATTCAATGTAAATGAAGCTGCAACCACCACTATAGACATGGAGGAAGATAAATTGAATTTCTTCTGAGACCCATGCCACGTGCTAAAGTTGGTGAGGAACACTCTCTATGACAAGAAATATCTAATTGATAGAGAGGAGAAAGTCGTTAAGTGGGAACATATTCAAAATCTGCACTATTTACAATTAAAGGAAGGTTTAAAGCTGGGAAATAAATTGACCAGCAGCCACATAAACTATGGGAACCATAAGATGAAGGTGAAATACGCTGCTCAATTACTAAGCGCTTCAGTTGCTGATTCCATCAAATATTGCCGAAAAAATGAAATAGCTGAATTCTCAGATGCAGATGGAACGATCAAGTTTATAAGAATATTTAATGATTTATTTGATATTTTAAACTCTAGGAATTTGAAGGAAAAATATCTAAAGCAGCTTATTCACCTCAAAAATCGAATTATCATCCTGGAGAAACAGGAAGAGGTGGAAAAGTACATTGAGGGACTGAAAGAAGGCGATGGATGACCAGTATGCTCTGGAAATAGGAAGACTGGATTTTTAGGGTTTTTAATAGACATCAAAAGTAGAAGAAGTATATAAAGTAAAGACGCTACTGGATACCAAATATTTGACATTTTTAACACTATTCAAGGTTAGCCAAGATTACTTGGAAAGATTATTTGGATATATTCGAGGCAGAGAAAGTTTCAACAACAACCCAAGCGCTTCTGAGTTCACCTCTTCTTGGAAAAAAATTATCATTCATAAACAGCTTCACGAAGGGACGTCCAGCAGTGGGAATGCCATCCCACTGGATAAAATTAATTTATTGGGGATAAATCCAGTATCTTCATTTAGCACTAGAGACCCAGTAACTGTAATAAACTGTACAACCTCAGAGGAATGGTCTGGTAAGTTATTTAACCCGATTGAACGTGTTGATTGAAATTGTTAATAATTAAGTTTTTATTTATTTTAGAAGAGAGTAGTGTAGAAGAACCACTAGTACACCCATAACTTGATAGCCATGACTATGACTATATCAAGCAACGCTATGAACTAGTCATTCATGATAATGTAGAGTACATGTAAGCTCTAACTACAATAGTTTCAAAATCTATCTACCTTAACATTGTAATTTTACAAAAATGTTTTAACTCCTACGTTATGTGGTAAGGTCGCTGAGTGGTAACCTTCAGCGCTATGCCTGCAAAGCTAACTTATATGATGAACCAGTGCGGAGCAAAGGCAGCTTAATTGGCTGCAAAAATAGAGGTGGTCTAATCCAGCTATCTCACAGTGTACGGCGGATTTGTATTACTGCGGAGACTCTCTTTCGCCAATATGTGAAGAAAGGAGGAAAGTTCAACATTAAACATTACTCGTGAAGGGTGGTTGGCATGCTGCACTACTGCAGTCTTTTTGATGAAGCCAATCATTTCGCAGAAGAAGGACATTTTCATTTTTTAATTAAGGCAATAGCCTATAAATATTTAACGATAAGAATTAAAAGTCATGCCAGAGACATTAATCAAAAAATACAAGCTAATAATATAAGGAACAAATTTAATAAACTTATATTATTTAAAGGCCATTAAATTTTATAAAATATTACATTCTGTTTGGATTCCAATAATTTTTTTTATTTAAATTTTTATTAGTAATTATAACTTTTATATTCAATAAAAATCCTTTTTTTTTCACGTATAGGCCCCAAGGACCACGCGAATATCACGGTTCAGGCTTCTTTGGGATTCTCAACTTTCTTTCCTCTCATCTTAGCTTCATTATTCTTGAATGTCTCTCCCTTCTTTCCCTGAACCACATTGTATCCCTCTTTTTCTCTCTGCTAATTGTAGTGAGATTTTTAATTGTTTTTCGGAACACCTCTCTATCCAAACAGTCGGTTTCTGACATTTTAAGGTTCTTTAATTCTTCTTGCATTTGCTTTGTATATCCACCGATAGCTACAAATTTTATCGAATATCTCTTTATTTAGTCTTTTCTTTTTCATCCTTTTCATATGTCCATAGAACATCAGCCTTCGGATTCTTATTTCGGTCTCCAGGTTATATTTACAAAGTTTAAGTAAAAAATGATACACTGTGTTTGAAGGAATTTTATTACCTATACCTGAATCAGCAACAGTCTAAAATAATGTTGGTAAGTTGGGAACTGGGTTAACTCTGGGTAGCGAAGTGGTGGGGGAATACTAGTCCCACCTGCCTCTAGCTCCGGCCTACCCAATAGCAGCTCTATTTGTATATCTCCTCGCTGGCCGATTCCACCCGAACCTCCCCCACTACATTCTCTCGTAGCTCTTCTTACCTTGCGGATAAGATATTCCATTCTCGTCCCCCTCACTATTTCTACTGTAAGACTAGAGTACCATTTGAAATAAAAATTCTTTCTTTATCCTCAAAACACGACCTGGTTTGAGGATGCCCAATAATTCGAAAAATATGGCTAAATTCCAATAAAATCAGCTGTAAATCAATGGGAAATTTTTTTTAATGGAAAACTGACCTCAGATCTGGATTCAGAGCACAAGAAAACCCTTACACATTAAATTTGATCAAAATCAGAAAATATTTATTTTTTTACCCCTTTCACCATTTTTCGGCGTTGAGATTTTAGCAACCACTTCTAGCGGCTGTAACATTTGCTGTGGTCAACCGATTAAAATAGTAAAGGCATCACTACAATCAGCGTGCATTCCGCTTTCTATTTGTGTATATAACATTGGGTTTATTCCAAATTTCAGTGGGCAAAAAGTAATTTTTTTTAAAAAATTTCCGAGGTGAAATATAACTGGAGTTATCTCAGTAAGGAGATATCCTCCAACCTCCGGATTTGGGCTAATCTATGCGGTTTTACGACTTCTATATGCCCTTAAAATTTGGTTTTAATCGGTGGCGAAATCTGTGAGATAGCGCTAATTATTTACGTTTTGAAGCAAGTTGACAGGCTCTTGCCTTCTAAAATCCTACACATTCTTGGAGGTAAAAAAATTATAATTTTTGATTTCGACCTAATTTGGTTTCTACGTGTTATTTTATATGAGGAATCTGAAAATGAAATCAGTTTTTAGTTAAAAAAATTTCTTCACTAATATTTTTGAAAAAATAAAAAAAACCTTCATTTTTTATTTCGACCTAATTTGAATTCTACATGTTTTTTTGAAATGAGGAATCTGATAATGAAATGAGTTTTAGTATAAAAATTGTTACGTTTAAATGTATGTATGTTTACTAATACGTTTAAATTTTCAATTAAAAATATATATAATTGACTAATTAATTAATTAATATTAATATATAGTATTAATTATAATATAATATTAATCATTATTAATATTTATTAATACCATATCCCCATACTTCATTCAGTCTTACAGTAGAAATAGTAAGGGCGACGGGAATATCTTTATCCGCAAGGTAAGAAGAGCTGCGAGAGAATGTAGTGGGGGGAGTTCGGGTGGAATCGGCCATCACTCGGCTCATGGAATATCTTATCCCCAGACTCTAGTGCTTAGGGATGGGCATAATCGATGATTTTCATAATCGAATGATCCTGTTTCGAGTGATTGAGATAATCGAATGATTTCATAATCGATTATTTGGAGGAGAAAAAAAAAAAAAAAAAAAAAAAAATACCTTGTTATAGGAAGAGATATGAATTACACTTTTCCTTTTTAAAATAAATATTATTCTGCCTTTTTATTAAAAAATTATTTTTCCTATCTTCTCTTTCCAATTTTGTCCTTACCATACTACTTTTCATCATAGAAATCTAATTGCAATGATTCCCTGATTCATTTTTATCAATCAGATATGTCATCTCTTAATGATTCTGCATGGATTATCTGTGGTATTACAAAAACTAGAAATCCTACAAGTTTTTTTTATTTAGTTTTCCCAACACTTGAGAAGTTAGCGATGAAAGGAATAGTAAGAATGGAAAATGGATTATTTCCTTTAGCCATGCTAATAAATGACACCAATCATGGGAAGTTTTATGCACAATAATTATGGAAGATAAACCATTTGTTACCTCATTTTTGTCCAAAATTTATAACTTAAGGCTCAATTTAAGTACAGATTACAGAGTAATTAAGTGTTTAATATCTGTAAATTATGAAACATAAAATTCATTAAACAAATATTAAAAACGGGAAAGTTTTTTTTTTTATAGAAAGAAACACACTAATTTTTCAGTTTTTTATTTAACAAAGTAAAGTATACATACTAGACAATTAACTATAAATAAGGATACACAATATAAAATTCATAATGATGATAATATATTCTACCAAAGTTACATTACATATTAAAAACATATTACAATTCATTAATTGGGACACTTCCATTGGAATTTTTTATTTTAAGAGAACAGTTTCATATGTTCAACATTCAGCAGTTCTAAAAACATACACAAAATATAAAACATCAGCACTTTTATAGATTATACAAAAAACATGTTAAGAAGTAGATTGATGGTTGGGGTATGCAGTCAAGAAGAAAGTAGTTAAAATTAAATTTTAATTTATAATGCCAAACGTTTCAACTTGCATTGAAAGTCTTCATCAGGGCTAGAATAAATGAAAACAAACAAAAAAGTATATTGTAGTTTTCTTTTATTCTAGCCCTGATGAAGACCTGCAATGCAATTCGAAACGTTGGCATTATAAATTAAAATTTAATTTTAACTGCTTTGTTCTGGACTGCATACCCCGACCAACAACCTACATCTTAGATATATCACACCAATAGTAAAAATACTCAATTATTGCACATTCATCTTCATTTAGTAACTTCTATTTACATTATTAGTTATTTACATAAAGCAGTCACACATATTTTAGGCCTGCTAATAAATGTTATTTGATGTAAAAGGTCTTTGTCATTTTTATAAATTGCACCAATTAGATGTGAACTTATTTTATAATATGATGAAAAGATTTTAAAAAGTCACACACTAAAATTTCTTGAAGAAATCTTTTTATATGTTTCAGAGAGGTCTTCATTCACAAAACTAATTCATAATCACTAAAATAATTTAATACATACTAAAATAAAGAAGGTAACACAAAGCAATACAGTTACAAAAAGCAATCAATAACTCAAAAACTCCTAGTAGAAAAATAAGCCACTAAGAAACAATAAAAAATAAAGCAGGAACCACAGAATGAACTAAGAAAGATGGCGGCAGAAAAGGTTTAGATATTAAGGGAGTGAACGTCGAATATATATCAATTCAAGGTCATCATTCGAACTGAGTCCAAAATATGAATGATCACTCGGAGTAATAATCGAATAATCATCCAAAGTCAGTACGAGCGATAATTCAAACTCGTAATCGAATGATAATCGAAGTCAGACCGAGTGATCATTCAAACTCATAATCGAAAGATCATTCGAAGTCAATACGAGCGATCACTCGAACTTATAATCGAAAGATCATTCGAACTCAGTTCGAAATATGAATGATCACTCGGACTGATAATCGAATGATTTGTGGTAGCCGTTCTAATTTTGTAACCGTTATTTGTAAAGTATCATTCTGACGATTCGTTAGTTCAGGAAATGACCTACAAGAGAGAAAAAGGCGCTGTCTTCAGTTCGAATGATCACTCGTTCTCACAGACCACAATCGATTAATCGATGATTACAATGATCGAATGATGTGATAATCGTCATTCGATTATGCCCATCTCTACTAGTGCTTAGGGATGGGCATAAGCGATGATTTTCATAATCGAATGATCCTGTTTCGAGTGATTGAGATAATCGAATGATTTCATAATCGATTATTTGGAGAAGAGAAAAAAAAAAAAAAAAAAAAAAGTATACCTTGTTATAGGAAGAGATATGAATTACACTTTTCCTTTTTAAAATAAATATTATTCTGCCTTTTTATTAAAAAATTATTCTTCCTATCTTATCTTTCCAATTTTGTCCTTACCATACTACTTTTCATCATAGAAATCTAATTGCAATGATTCCCTGATTCATTTTTATCAATCAGAAGTCATCTCTTAATGATTCTGCATGGATTATCTGTAGTATTACAAAAACTAGAAATCCTACAAGTTTTTTTTATTTAGTTTTCCCAACACTTGAGAAGTTAGCGATGAAAGGAATAGTAAGAATGGAAAATGGATTATTTTCTTTAGCCTTGCTAATAAATGACACCAATCATGGGAAGTTTTATGCACAATAATTAAGGAAGATAAACCATTTGTCACCTCATTTTTGTCCAAAATTTATAACTTAAGGCTCAATTTAAGTACAGATTACACAGTAATTAAGTGTTTAATATCTGTAAATTATGAAACATAAAATTCATTAAACAAATATTAAAAATGGGAAAGTTTTTTTTTTTATAGAAAGAAACACACTAATTTTTCAGTTTTTTATTTAACAAAGTAAAGTATTCATACTAGACAATTAACTATAAATAAGGATACACAATATAAAATTCATAATGATGATAATATATTCTACCAAAGTTACATTATATATTAAAAACATATTACAATTGATTAATTGGGACACTTCCATTGGAATTTTATATATTAAGAGAACAGTTTCATATGTTCAACATTCAGCAGTTCTAAAAACATACACAAAAATATAAAACATCAGCACTTTTATAGATTATAAAAAAAACATGTTAAGAAGTAGATTGATGGTTGGAGTATGCAGTCAAGAAGAAAGTAGTTAAAATTAAATTTCAATTTATAATGCCGACGTTTCAACTTGCATTGAAAGTCTTCATCAGGGCTAGAATAAATTAAAACAAACAAAAAAGTATATTGTAGTTTTTTCTTTTATTCTAGCCCTGATGGAGACCTGCAATGCAATTCGAAACGTTGGCATTATAAATTAAAATTTAATTTTAACTGCTTTGTTCTGGACTGCATACCCCGACCAACAACCTACATCTTAGATATATCACACCAATAGTAAAAATTCTCAATTATTGCACATTCATCTTCATTTAGTAACTTCTATTTACATTATTAGTTTTTTACATAAAGCAGTCACACATATTTTAGGCCTGCTAATAAATGTTGTTTGATGTAAAAGGTCTTTGTCATTTTTATAAATTGCACCAATTAGATGTGAACTTATTTTATATGATGAAAAGATTTTAAAAAGTCACACACTAAAATTTCTTGAAGAAATCTTTTTATATGTTTCAGAGAGGTCTTCATTCACAAAACTAATTCATAATCACTAAAATAATTTAATACATACTAAAATAAATAAGGTAACACAAAGCAATTAATAACTCAAAAACTCCTAGTAGAAAAATAAGCCACTAAGAAACAATAAAAAATAAAGCAAGAACCACAGAATGAACTAAGAAAGATGGCGGCAGAAAAGGTTTAGATATTAAGGGAGTGAACGTCGAATATATATCAATTCAAGGTCATCATTCGAACTGAGTCCAAAATATGAATGATCACTCGGAGTAATAATCGAATAATCATCCAAAGTCAGTACGAGCGATAATTCAAACTCGTAATCGAATGATAATCGAAGTCAGACCGAGTGATCATTCAAACTCATAATCGAAAGATCATTCGAAGTCAATACGAGCGATCACTCGAACTTATAATCGAAAGATCATTCGAACTCAGTTCGAAATATGAATGATCACTCGGTCTGATAATCGAATGATTTGTGGTAGCCGTTCTAATTTTGTAACCGTTATTTGTAAAGTATCATTCTGACGATTCGTTAGTTCAGGAAATGACCTACAAGAGAGAAAAAAGCGCTGTCTTCAGTTCGAATGATCACTCGTTCTCAGACCACAATCGATTAATCGATGAATACAATAATCGAATGATGTGATAATCGTCATTCGATTATGCCCATCTCTACTAGTGCTAAATGTACTAAATGAACTAGGTAGCTAAATGAACTAAGTGAACTAGGTAGTTCGTCGCCACTTAGTTCCTCATTTCGGGTTCAATCGTGTTTTGTCGTTTCCTCATCCGAGGCACTTAAACAAGCTTGATCAAGTAACCTCCAATTTGCTCCTACTAGGAATAGTGTCAACGTTCTATTTCTGTGTTTTACCGTTTTTAAAAACTCAACGAAATTCTTATTCCTTATGTTCTTTTCAGTTCAGTGTTCCTTTAGATAGCAAAGTCAAGGACTTGATATTTACCTCTAATTCTCAACCTATTGACTGAGTAAATACCATGTTTGTTTTATTTATTTTCCCCTAATGAACCTAAGTTCCTAACACTTTTTGTTACAATTCGTATTCATAAAGTTGAAAAGTTTTATACTTGAAATAAATCCAGAATAAAAATTACAGTTTTAAAAAACTAGAAAAAAAAACGCTTTTATAGCAAACCTAACTAAAAAGCTAAGTGTGGTGAACAATTTACAGCATTCAGACCTTTTAATTTTTAGATTTCAAGGTTCGAAGCTAATTTCCCAGTACTAATAGTGATTTGTTTGCAATTTTAACACAGTTTATCCAAATTCAACCAACAATTTTTGGTTTTTTGACATATCTCAGAGTATGAATGGACAAATGTTTTCTTTAGAAACCCTATCTTGCACAAAATGTAATGATCTACAACTTTTAGTATACATTTATTGATTGGATTAGCCATTTCTGTGTTTTGGACTCTTATAAGTAAAGCCCGGATTTTCGTGCAAGAAAAATTCTGAAATGTGCAGTAAAAACTTGAAATCGTGCAATAAAAACTTAAAATCATGCAAAATAAAATGCAAATGATAAAAAATGTTGAACAAACAATTTGCTAGTTACATTTCTTTCCAAAAAGTGGTTTTTATCTTAAAATTTATTGATCCGGTCCTTAGTAAGGGAGTAGTTAAATAGTCCTTGTCGAAAACGCAATAAGAACAAATCGCATCTCTTTATTGTACATGCTATACATAAGCTATGTGTACACATTACTTAGGAATATAAATATGTATATTGCAATTACAAATAAAAATAACCGTACATTTATGCTCTAAATCATTAAATAGGGATAAAAATTCAAGTTAAAAACTTACTCGAATTACAGTGTACATCAACTTGTGACTTTCTTTCGCTGCCGACAGCTTTGCCGCAGGTCCCACAATATATTATTTTGCCACTGGATTTTAGTTCCAGATATTTTTCTATCCATCCTCTTATCTTTGAACTAACACCAGCTGAAATTTTAGGTATTTTAATGGAGACAACGTTACTCCTTAAAGGGAAGTCGGAAACTAAAAAAATTATTGCTTCCAATGAGAAAAGTTATGTCAAAATTTCTTGTAAGGTGGGGATCCGAGTTCCCTAGCTCAAGTCAATCTAAACATTTCTAAGAAGACTATAGAAGCGTGGATTTTTTATATTTTTGTACTAAGAATAGTTTATATCTCTGAAAAAAGAAAAATTATTACCTATATAAAAATAAAATTATTCATTCTTCTTAAAGTTGCTACTTTTTCAAAAACAAGAAAGTGTTGTGCGCATTTACGATTTGAATCCAGGAATTTTGTACATTCAAACTGCAGAATGTGCAATTTTATGCATTAAAACAGCAGAATGTGCAATTTTATGCATTCAAACTGCAGAATGTGCAATTTTATGCAGTAACCCCCCAAAATGTGCAATTTTGTGCAATATTAAACTAGGTAAATTTGGGCCTAAACATCCTAATTCATATCAATAATTTGTCCCTGGCTGATTAGGAGCTTGCAATAAAAAGATGCAATTGCACGAGAATCCGAGCTCTACTTATAAGTTTGGTAAATATAACATGAAACCATTTTTCTGTGTTATTTCAAAAATCTGAAAAAAGTTTAAAAAGTTTGGGTTTTTTGCCCCCCCCCCCCCAAACATTTCCCTCTTATCAAAATAAGTTTCATTTTGGATATTTTATTAAATAAATGCAGGAATAAGATAGAAGTGTTTTTTATTTCAGTATAGTTCATTTGACATCTCAGTTCCCTCCCGTTTTTCTATAGTTCAAATCCTCTCTTAGTTCAGTACATTTCCAGAGTTCTTTTGAAAATGAACTATGTAGTTCATTTGAACTAGTTCATTAGAACTAGTTCATTAGAATGAACTACCTCAAAAGGAACTATTCCCTAAAAGGAACTACTTTGCCCACCTCTAGAAGTGAACATAAACAACTCAAAAGGTGAAAGCGTGGGTATAACCGTTAACCTGGCAGCTTGGAGCGGTGAGAGGTTATGTTTGTATCACCAAAAAAAAAATGTGTTTATCTCAAGCTTACCGTACTTTTGTGTCAGTTAACTGACTTCTTTTTGCAGAATATAATTTCATATCAGCAATGGATAACATTGGTTAGTGAGGCAATTTTGTACTTATATAAATGAATTCTTTGATTTTTGTTTAGTGGGTATAATAATTTTTTCTGTATGTTATTTTCAAATAGTGATTTCTGCTAGATTTGTTTACATTAAATTGTTCTAGTTAATCAGCAAAGCAATGTAATTTAAATTGGTTGGTAAATTAAATCAGATTGATTTGATGGAATCCAATTGATTTTTGAATTTGTATAAGATTTGTTTTTAATTTCATTGAAAAATTTCACTTGATTTGAGTTTCAATAATTTAAGGTTTTATTACATAGTAGATTACCTTCATATACACCGGAAACGGTGGACTCTTAGAAAAATATAATTTGAATAAAAACTAAAGCTAATTAAATCTCCTACAAAATTGTTTCTATACCTATTTGTCATACTTTTAACGGTATTTGAGATACACGTTATTGCAAATAATTTTCGCCAAAATTGAGTTAAATTTAATTCAATTTTATTTTATGTATCCCATTGCTACTTTTTTTTTAACTGGATCAATAGTTCAACATTTTTTACAGTTATAACTTTTATTTAAATTTTTACATTCAAACCATAATAACGAAAATATTTACGTGCACTAGGTAATTATAATTAAAAAGTTAATTATAAAATAAAGAAAAATAATAATTCAAAGTTTGTCATCGAAACATTAAACAAATTTGATTCAATTCAATTCATTTTATTTTATTTTATTTTTTATTTTTTTTGCGCAGTCAATAGTAGGGCAGGGAAAAATACAATATTTTGTTGAAAACTGTAAAACGTCACATTAAACTTACTTTTTAATAATATTACATTAAAATCGGTTCAGCGGTTTGGCCACCACCAACGTCTAAAGATTGGGTAAGTTGCGGTAACTAACGCATAGCGAAAACACGTTTGTCGGTACTCTTTTGGCTATAATATAAATCTATAATTATTTGTCTGATACAAATTTCTTTATTTCATCTGAAAGCTGGTCGGTTTCACAAGAGTATGGTGTTCTCAGCGTGATGGTGTGAGTATATCATGAGACTTGATCACAATTTCATATACAAAGGTCTCATAGTAAATTTAACCAGCTTTCTGATGGGAAAAAAAAGAATATTCGGATCGGACATACATTTTAGGAGTTATTTTATCCGGCAACCTCGTGTAACCTCGTAACTATTTTCAAACCGAATGGCAATACTCTACATTGATGTGTTTCTTGAAATTTATCTAGAGTAATCTGAAATATAAAAAAATTCTCTTTTTTTTTTTTATATTGTTTAACTGTGATATTTTAAGTAGCAAAGTATGCATAGATTGATTTGTTGAGATTATTATTGAAACACCATTAAAATATCGATTGGCTAGAATTTCTAAAAAGTTTTTTGAAAAAGTCGGGAATTTCCAGAAAAATTCTTGAAAAAGTCAGGAATATGTCGGGAATTTTGATAGCTGAAATTGGTAGACACCATGTTCCACTGTTTTCCAAAGTAGCTCAGCAAATTTTACAATTGTACAATTAATTATTGAATAACAAGTTGATAATTTTGCAATATTTAATAATGTTCAGGTAACTATGTTTATGTCCCCTTAATAATTTGTTTTTTTCCCCTAGATATTGACAGCTCCTATAATTTTATAAAAGAAGAACCAGAAGCAGAATCTTATTCTATTGGTAAGTAGTGGAAATATGTACTTTTATCTGATTCTGTTAGCCAGAATGAATTTCTTTAGGTTTAAGAAAATCATCTAATGATTGCTTCCACAGGGTGTCTACTAGTCGGGAAATTCGGGAAGAAATAATTTGGGAATTAACTGAAAATTTTCGAAAGTCGGGAAAAAGTCGTCGTTAATGCTAAAATTTTCTGAATATTTTCAGTTTTTGCTCTATATGTCAGTTAAGGAAGCGTCTGATTGGTATAATCACTCCACATACTTTTAAAGTAAACTAAATTTGCTACAACTTGAGATCAGGGTGAGCTATATCTAGCCATTGGTAACCAAGATACAGGGATATTATCTTCGAAAAGAAGCCATTTTTCCCCCAAAAGTGATGTTTATTTTATATGGACACTTATTTTGTGAAATATCGCCTGAAATACATCATTTGAGACCAGAATGCTACCTGTGGGCCCAGCGGTCTCTCAAATACGGAAGATTAAAAAAAAAGCAGACAAAAGTTGGTTCTGGGGGAAAATATTTTTTGTCTTTTTATGGCTTATTTATCAATAAAAATTAATGCTATTGCTATTGTTATCAAAATTTTTGTTATTGTTAAATAATTGATTGATGAAAAAGAAAAAGATAGCATAATCGGGAATTATGTCACCATCGAACATATGTTTTATATACCTACAAACGAAAATGTTTAAACAAACATCATATATATCGTATACCTCAGGTTATCGCATGGGGGAGGGGGAAAGGGTTGAAAATCGTAAGTTCACAGCCGTTTGATCAAATAACCCGGAATTCGTTATTTGTAGTACATTTGGAAAAAAATTGATCCTATGAATTTTTTTTTCTCCCAAATCAATAGTTTTAAAGCTGTAGGACAACGCACTACTCCGAGAAAACTCGTTTTTCTGTACTTTTTTTACTCTAACTCCGAAACTATTTGTCCGATTTAAAATTTTTTTTTTCGTCCAAACGCTGTTTAAATTTACTATCCGATCTATATATGAAATTTTGAACAAGTTTCGTAAAATACATATGCCAGCACACTGAGAAGCTCTTACAGTTTAGTCCAGTCAATAAACATGTTGTAGAGTGTATGAAGCATGCAATAATTTTTTACTTCTCGACTTCGTTAGGAGTAGTTAGAAGATAAACATACTAAAATTCCCCACCCATGGGGATGAGCATACAGTTGGGTGGAGGGGAAAAGGTCCCATTTTAGGGTTTTTCGATATCTCGGAAACGGTGGACTCTTAGAAAAATATAATTTGAATAAAAACTAAAGCTAATTAAATCTCCTACAAAATTGTTTCTATACCTATTTGTCATACTTTTAACGGTATTTGAGATACACGTTATTGCAAATAATTTTCGGAAAATAATCATTTTCACCTCACTTTTCGCCAAAATTGAGTTAAATTTAATTCAATTTTATTTTATGTATCCCATTGCTACTTTTTTTTTACTGGATCAATAGTTCAACATTTTTTACAGTTATAGCTTTTATTTAAATTTTTACATTCAAACCATAATAACGAAAATAACACAGGTAACTATGTTTATGTCCCCTTAATAATTTGTTTTTCCCCCCAGATATTGACAGCTCCTATAATTTTATAAAAGAAGAACCAGAAGAAGAATCAGATTCTATTGGTAAGTAGTACATATATAATAATACATACATACATATGTGGCGCGACGTCCCGTCCCTGAGACTGGACTCTAATAGCTTCTGCCAGTTAGCTCTGTCTTCTGCTACAGCTCTCCAGCTCCGAACTCCAAATAAAGCTCTGGCATCATATGCCATGCTGTCCAGCCACCTAATCCTTGGCCTTCCCACTTGTCTTGTGAAGTGTAGCTCCTCGGTCATGACTTCGTGGGCTAGTTCCGTGGTGCCCATTCTGGACACATGCCCCACCCATCTCAGTCTGCCAAGTTTAATGAAGGTGATAAAAAGAGTACTAAGTTCTCTATTTTTCCTTCTCCAGACTTCACCCACCTTTACTGGGCCGTAAATCCTCCTGAGGACTCCTCGCTAAACACATTCAGCTTCATCTCATCACTTTTTGTCATAGTCCAAGCCTCTGACCCATATGAAAAAGCTGGCCGTATGAGGGTCTTATATATATTCAGCTTGGTTTTCTTTGAGAGATATCCTCTTCTAAAGTGTTGGCCAAGCTCAAAGAAACATCTATTGGCAGCAGTGATCCTCCTCTGTATCTCTTGAGTCAAATTCCTTTTATTCACTTCAGACTCAAGGTATATGAAGCTCTTGACTCTCTCAAACTTGAACAACTCCAGTTCGAATAGAGAGCTCAGATCGTCCTCCCCACCACCAACTCTCATGTACTTAGTTTTTCTTTCATTGACTTCCAGATCAAGTTGTCTTGCAGCTGTTTCAAGGGCTGTAAACGCTTCTCTGAGAGCCCGTTTAGACCGTCCTATTATGTCTATATCGTTCTTCATATCTTAAAAGCTGGGTCAGGCGGGTGAAGATCGTTTCGCTTGTCTGAATGCTGGCCTCTCTCAAAGCTCTCTTCAGCCATGTTGAACAGTAGGCAGGCAAGTGCATCCCCTTGCCGTACCCCACTGTTCACCTCAAACTTTTCAGAAACATTAGGACCAACACGTACTATGCATTTTGAGCTTTGCATGGTCATCATAATCAATCTTATGAGCTTCTGTGGAATGCTTAACTCCTCTAGAGCAAGGCGAAGTTGGGTCCTGTCAATGCTGTCATATGCTGCTTTGAAGTCAACGAATAAGTGGTGGGTTACTATATTGTGCTCCATGGTCCTCTCCAGGATCATTCGAAGAGAGAACAGCTGATCAATTGCGTCCTCTGCGAAATCCAGTCTGATAACTGCCTAATTCTTTTTCAGCATACCGGAGGATCCTCTCAAACAGAATGTTAGAGAGGACCTTATAGGCACCTGAAAGGAGAGAGATCCCTCTATAGTTATTGCAATGTCAGATCTCCCTTCTTATGTATTGGGCATATAATGGCTGTTGCTTCCCTTAGGCATAGCTTCCCTTTCCCAGATGGTCAGCATCAGATCATGAAGAGCTTTCTTGAGTTCTTCTCCATAATTCAACAGCTCTGATTGGATTCCGTCCAGTCCCGGCGCTTTGCCATTTTTTAATTTCCTCTAGGCACTTTCAATTTCATCTTCATCCCGGGGTTCCATAGAGTTAATTTGGGCTTCATCAATTATCTTTAGTTCTCTGGCCACCATCCCTCTGTTTAATGTGTCCTTGAAGTGTTGGGCCCATCTCTTCAGGATGTCATCTTTATAGCTTAGGGAGGGTTCCATCTACATCTTTGCATGTCCGTCACTCTGGGCTTGAAACTTGCCCATCCCTCATTTATTCTTTGAAAGAACAGCCTATAATCATTAACGCTTGAAGGCACTCAGCATCAAACCATGGGGGTCTTCTAACTTTAATCTCATATCCAAGTGATTCCTCAGCTGCCTGACTGATTGCATTGCTGCATCTTTTCCACAGCTCGTCGACCATTGTGCTGCTATCAATTGGTTCTTCAGCAAGTTTCCTCTCCACTGCTTGTTGATATGAATGGTTGGTGGTCCGGGTTCTTTAGATTGGCTACATTGATCCTCTTCTTTGGTTGTTGATGGTGATATTTAACTATAGCAATGCTTGACCTCACCTCAGCAATGATCCGTATCCATATTTGAACCTCTGTAAGTTCTTGTGTTCATCAGGTTGGATTTATATCGGAACTAATGAGTAGATGGTCTATCTGAGATGCTGTCCGCCTGTTCGGGGAAGTCCATGTTGCTTTATGGATATCCTTTCGAGGAAAAAGGGTAGTTCCAACAACCAGGCCATATGATGCATCAAAATTAAACATCCGGAGTACATTATCATTACTGGATGGATGCAAGCTGTGGGTTCCTATGATTGGCACGAGTGCCACCTCTTTACCAACTTGAGCGTTAAAGTCTCCAAGTACGATTTTAATATCATTTTTGGGGCAGTTTTCTGTCACACTTCCGAGTTCCATATGAATCGTAACCTTACCCTCCCCGGCTGACACTTCTGTAGGGGCATGGCAGTTAATCAGAGAATAATTCAAAAATTTTCCTCTTAACCATAGGTAACATAACCTGTGATTAATAGGTGTAAATTGTATCTCCAGCTGGCGAGTCCTGCCTCTCACAACAAATCCGTTACCGAAGATGTGATGCTTTTCTTGGCAGCTATAATAAATTGTATGGTATTTCTTCTCCATAATTCCTTTTCCAATCCATCGGACTTCCTGGATTGCTGCTATGTCAATTCTGTTTGAGTCCAATCCAGTGAGGAGCGCACTTTTTTTTAGATATTGACTGCTCCTATAATTTTATAAAAGAAGAATCAGATTCTATTGGTAAGTAGTGGAAATGTGTACTTTTGTGTTAAGTTTTTATCTGCTTCTGTTTTAGCTGAAAATGAATTTCTTTAGGTTTAAGAAAATCATTTAATGATTGCCTCTAATGTTTTCCTTAGTTCTTATTTGTGGAAGTATATTTATAAATATTCAATCATGATCGTACATGTGTAAATAGTTCAAAAGTTTTTACAATTGTGCAATTAATAATTGAATAATAAGTTGATAATTTTGTAATATTTAACCAATGTTTATGTCTTCTTCTTCTTATTTTTTTTTTTTTAGATTTTGATAGCTCCTGTAATCATATCAAAGAAGAAGAATCTGGTTCTTTTGGTAAGTAGTTGGAAATATGTACTTTTCTATTACATTTTATCTGATTCTGTTTTAGCCGGAATGAATTCCTTAGGTTTAAGAAAATTATCTAATGATTGCCTCTAATGTTTTCCTTATTTCTTATTTGTGGAAGTATATTTCTAAATATTCAGTCATGATCGTACATGTGTAAATAGTTTAACAGTTTTTACAATTGTACAATTAATGATCGAATAACAAGTTGATAATTTTGTAATATTTAACTATGTTTATGTCCTCTTATTATTATTTTTTTTTTTTATATAGATTTTGATAGTTCCTATAATCGTATCAAAGAAGAAGAATCTGGTTCTTTTGGTAAGTGGTTGGAAATATGTACTTTTATATTAAATTTTATCTGATTCTGTTTTAGCCGGAATGAATTCCGTAGGTTTAAGAAAATCATCTAATGATTGCTTGAGGTACGCATGATGGTATAGAAGGATCAATCAATTAGGATTGATGAATTAATTCATTAATTTAGTTACCTTGAAGAACTGAAGATGAATGTTTAGCATTCGAAACTAGTTTTCAAATAAAATAATCTCAATAGAAGTGGAAATTAATTCATCAATCCTAATCTAATGATTGCCTCTACTGTTTTCCTTTGTTCTTATTTGTGGTTATATGTTACAATTGTACATTTCATTATTGAATAACAAGTTGGTAATTTTGCAATATTAACAATGTTCAGCTAAATATTTGGATAATCCTTTATTTAACTTATGAATAGCCTAGTATGAATTATGAAAACAATTAATTTACTAGTAATTATTGTACATAAAAATCACTATCTCTTGACTTTAGTTGCTCTTCCTGTGTGAAATACCTTGTCACATAGTGCAAACCTTGCACTGAAGTTTTCAGCACAAATTTTCAATACTGAAATCACAATTATAATACCAATTGTTTTCACTGTAAATGAAGAATAGCAAGTATGTGAGTAATAACTATTACTACCTATTTATTATTATATCATGAGTGAAACAACGGGGTATTAGAACTAGCTGAGTTGGACTCTGGTTTTAAAAATAACATATAATATTCATCTAAAAGATACTGAATACCTCTTAGTCTGTCTTCTATATAAAGTAATAAAATAATAAATTAAGGCTTAGCGAACCTGAAGGATGGATGTCGACACCACCAACCGTTGACCGCACACTTCCGTCCAATCCACTCCTCCAAAACCTAAATCCTCCAGGTCGGCCCTAATGCAATCCTCCCATCTTGGTCTCGGTCTACCCCTTGGTCGTTTACCAGACGGCTCATAACTGATTACTTTTTTCGGAATTCGATCATTATTAAACCCAACGACTTTACATGCCCACTTTAAGCGTCGCGCTGCTATTACTTCAACTATATTTACCGGATATAATTCGCGCAGTTCCGCATTGTGAAGCCTTCTAAATACTCCTGTTTCTTCATCCTTTTTTGGGCCAAATATTCTACGCAGCACTTTATTTTCAAAAACTTTAAGGCGTTGCTCCTCCCTTAACATCAGCTGCCATGTTTCACATCCGTAGAGAACTGTTGGTAGTATAATAGTTTTGTATATCCTAATTTTTAAATTTTTGGAGAGTAAGCGGGAACTGAGTAATTTTGCAATTTTGTGACCGAGAAATAACAAGCATTACTGGCTTTTAACTTAGCCTTTATTTCTTCTTGAATTTCATTTTACCTCGATATAATAGACCCTAGATATTTGAACTGCTCAACTTGTTCAAACTTTAACCCGGAAATATCTACATTACTAAAATGTTCACCGTTTCTGCTACTAACCATATATTTCGTTTTATCAGTATTAATTACTAATCCAATTTCGTTACCGGTTTCCATGAGCATAGTAGCGTTTAGTTTTATAGTTTCCTCGTTTTCGCCCAAAAGTATCAAATCATCAGCATAACCAAGAACCGGATATTTACCACCCATCTCTAATCCTTTTCCCGTAACCATTACCTTCCTAGTGACGCATTCTAGTGCTAAGTTAAATAATATCGGAGAAAGAGAATCTCTCTGCTTTAAACCCGAACGTACCTCAAACTTTTCGGAGTAAAAACTCCGGATTCGAGTAAAAAGTCCCGATTCGGACTCTATTAAATGTTTCGGACATGCACATCTTTACTAGATTAACCAATTTCTTTGGTATCCCTAGTTCGATCAAAATATCAAACAGTTTCTGGCGGTTAATCGAATCGTAAGCCTTTTGGAAATCAACATAGAGCTGATGCACTACGCCCTTAAATTCTAATTTTTTCTCTAAAATAGTTGCTACACTCTGTTTTAGGACCCTTTTTATGAACCGGAATAAGTATAGATTCTTTCCATTCTTCTGGTTTTTTTTTTTTTCCAAATCATTGTTACTAATTGATGAATTTTAGAAACTCCAGCTTCTCCACACGCTTTGAATAATTCGGTAGGGATATTGTCGATTCCGGCTGCTTTATACGACTTTAATTTTATGATCGCTATATCAACCTCCTCCTTACTCGGTTCTTCTATTAACGGTTCCACACTGAGAAAAGTAATAGGAGGGGAATTTATGTTATTTTCGGAGTTTAAAATATTATCAAAGAATGTTCTGAATTTGTCTACTATGTCTACTGGATCCTATTTTCATCCCTTATTCCTTTCATTATAGGCTCGAAGCGTTTATGCGATCCGTTAATACCCTTATACATATCCCTTACGTTGTTTCCGATTTTATTAGATTCTATTTCGTTTATTTTGTTTTTAAGATAATTTCATTTTTTTTTTTTTTGAGGAATCTAGAGGTTTCGTTTTTTAAGCTTCGGAAGTAGGAGACATTGTTCTCACTCGGATTATTGAGAACTTCTAATTTAGCAGCTTTTCGTTTCACGCATGCATTTAAACATTCCTCATGGAACCAAGGTTTATTTTGTTTATTTCCAATGCGGCCTAGATAAGAATCCCCCATAGCTTTAATGTTATCCTTGATATCTAACCATAAATTTTCGATATCCTCACGATCTTTGTCTAAAGCTCCTAGAACCTCGAATCTATTTTTGACTTACTAACGCGAAATTGCTTCTTATTAACGGATCTTTTAATAACTCTAGATTTAATTTATCAGACGATATATTAATTTTATTTTTTTGTTTATTAAAAGCTTTTGACATACTTTCGCGATGATGAGTTCATGATCTGACCCACATTCTGCCCCACGGTATGTTGTCACGTTAGTTATGCTGTTTTGCCATCTCCATTGTACCAAAATATGATCGATTTGATTTCGCGTTTGTGAATCCGGTGATGTCCACGTATATTTATGAATATTTTTATTTTTGAAAGTCGTACTTTTGATTATCAAACCCTTCGATATAGCAAAGTTTATAAGTCGCGTTCCATTTTCAGTACTGTATTCGTGTAGACTTTCTCTTCCAATAGTCGGTTGATATATTTCTTCCCTTCCCACTTTAGCGTTTGCATCTCCTAATATTATTTTTATACAATATCGCGGTAGTTTATCATAAACTCGTTCTAATGTATCATAGAAATTGCATTTAACTTCATTGTCACTATCCTCGTTGGAGAATGAATATTAATTACCGCAATCTTCAACCACCTACCCTGAAATATGGCCACCGATATTCTATTATTAATAAACTGTACGTCCCTCAAAGCGGAAAGAAACTTGTTCTTTATCAGAAACCCAGTTCCTAAACAATAATTATCGCTCCCTCCATACCAGATAGTATACTTCCCTTCCACCCACATTTCCGAACCATAAAGGATTACTCCTTCGAAAAAGGAGTGGAAAATCCTCTTCTTGGTTTCTAGTGAAACATTTGGGCTCCACAGTACAGAGTTCATCATGCCAATCAGCTTTCTTCCGTTCTTTATCTTTCCTTTTATGGCGCTCTCAAGCGTTCCCCTGCCATCGATATAAACTCCCAAATACTTGAAGATAGTACTGCGATGTAACGACCAATTTTCTAATAGCAGAGAAGCTGTAGAGGCGTTGAATGCCATGTATTCTGTCTTCTCCTTGCTGATTTCTAGGCCCCACTTAGAATATTCTTCTTCTAGCTTTCTTAGCATGTAACTTAGATCTTCTTCCTCGGAAGCTATAACTACCTGATCATCAGCAAAATGTAGACTGTACAAAGTTTCCTTTCCTATTCTTACACCCATACCTCGACATTTCCTTTTCCACTCCTTCAAAACTTCCTCTAGATAGAGGTTAAAAAGGGTGGGTGATAAACTACATCCTTGTCTTAGGCCTTTGGTGATAGGGAAACTATCAAACGGTTCACCATTTTGACCTTGGCTTTCGCTCCGTAGTATAAACTTTTAATTGCATCAGTAAGATCTCTACTTACTCCGATATTCTCCAAAGCCCTCCAAAGAAGTTTTAATGGAACCGTATCATACGCTTTTTTAATGTCTACAAAGGCTAGGTGAACCTCACGTCCACATGCCAATTTCTTCTCAAGTAATTGTTCAATGGTGAACACATGATCCATGCAAGACCTTCCTGCTCTAAAACCTGCCTGTTCTTCTGATATAAATCCATCTTGCTCTCGCTCCAATCTGTTCTTTAAAACTCGACCATAGAGCCTGCTCATGCTGCTTAAAACGGTGATACCACGATAATTCGAACATTCACTCTTATTCCCTTTTTTATGTATTGGAATAATGTATCCAGTCAACCATTCCGATTGTACTTTACGCTGATGTATACACCTTGTAAACAACTCAGCTATTTTTTCTTTCAAACATCTTGGTCCTGACTTGACGAGCTCTATTGGGAGGTTCCCTGGTCCAGGAGCCTTATGATTTTTCATTTCTTTTAGAGCGGCTTCCACTTCTTCCACCGATATCGGCTCTGCATTAACATGTTCACTGGTTTGTATAACAAGGTCTTCCTTAAATACGTTTCTTTCCTCTGCCAGTAGTTTTGAGAAGTAGTCTACCCACTTCTGAGGAGGTACAAGTTGAATACCTAGATTTCCTTTACAGGATGATTTCAAGGATTTTAGCCTCTTCCACGCCTCTCCACTTTTCTGCCCATGCATACAACTATCAATATACTTGCAATTTTTCTCCCAGAACTGATTTATTGCTTCTCTTCTTTTTATTTTGAACTCCCTATTTAATTTCTTATACTCATTAAATGCTGTTACATTCCCAGTAGTGAGCCACATGTGATAAATCGTTCTCTTTTTTTCCACTAACTCCGCTACTTCACTATTCCACCAGTATTTATCCGTTTTTTTTCTTTTTCTTTTTTGTGCCTATCGCTTCAAATGCTGATTGATGGCAACTTCTTTTGATGTCATCGTAATCATCTCCACTCCGAAGATTGATTTCGAGTCTGTTTTTATACAATTTTTCCACGGACTCCTGCTTTAGGCTTTCGAGAGAATAGTTAATGTTTTCTGAAGTTTCGGTCTTGATTTGTATCTCCTTCCGGGCACTCAGATATTTAAACAGGAAAGTTCCTTGCACTAAATAATGGTCGGATCCACATTCTGCACCTCTCTTCACTCTGACGTCATGGGCAACAACACAGGTGTTTCTTCTTATTATTATATAATCAATTATTGATCTAAGCTGGCGTGTAGGTTGCTGCCAAGTGTATTTATGTGCATCTTTATGGGGAAAAAAAACCCATTTAGTATAACCATATCTAGTTGCGCACACAGTTCAATCAAACGATCACCGTTTCCATTTACTATTGCCTCTCCAAATCTTCCAACGACAGAATGACCCACTCTTTTCCCAGTTCTGCTGTTTAGGTCTCCCATAAGGAAGAGAATTTTCAGTGTAGGAACTCTCTCTGCTATGTCTTGAACCTTTTCAAAGAAACCATCTTTTTCCGAAGCGGTCGCACAGTCTGTTGGAGCATATAATCCCAAAATCACTACTTCCTGGCCAAATATCACGATCTGCAGCTTGATAACTCTTTCATTTACACACTCGAAATCTTTAATAAAGTCTTTAAAACGCTTGTGCACCAGCAGTGATACACCTGCTCTAGCCCTCTCACTTTTATCTACCCCGCTAAAAATATGAATAAAGTCACCACATGTTTCACTTCCACTTCCCTTTATCTTTGTCTCGGTTAACACTGCAATGCTTACTTCAAATTTATCCAAACATTCCAAAATCTCCTTCCTCTTTGTACTTAGCCCCTGAACGTTCCACGTAGCAAGATTTATAGTCCTTTTCCGAAGCCTTAGTCGTTTACCATTTGATCCTTCCGGCTTTTTCTTTTGTTTAGGTCTGAAAGCGGTGTGTTGTTTTTTTACGAGATATGGGGTGCTGGCCCATTTCTCAACCCCCTACCAGGTGGACTCGGTTTGAATTCAGGGTATCCTCCCCTAGACAGGTTGCCTTCACTACGGCTTGGGAGTCCTGTCTACCCCGTTACTCTTTTAGTCGCCTCTTACAACAAGCAGAGTTTACTGCAGATGTATTCTTTTATTTCCTCCATCTGCAGGGGACTCAAAATTATATAATACCAATAAAAGAAATTGATATTTTTGATTATAGTTAGTAAAGTTGTGTTTGATCTTTGTATCTCATATTTTAAGGCGGGAAATCAGTTAAATATTGCAGATTCGTTTTATCAGAGCAGCTAGTATTAACATATTAATGTCTTCACTTAATTTTAATTTTAACATATCACTTTTTTCTTTATTGTTTATGTTCTAATTCCTCACAGATTTAAAAATGCTTCCTCTCTATCTTTGGCTTAATCACTTTTCTGCAATCAACATCTGTACTGATTTTTTTTCAATTAGTAAATATTTTGGCTCAAGTTTAGTTAAACTATAATAGTTTACTAGTGATGTGTCGGTACTAAAATGTTTTTATTCTTGGTTCTCAGATTTATGCGAAATTTTCTATACCAGAGCTAAAAAAAGCAAACGAATCTATTAAAAAACCAATAATTATTAGAGAAATAAATTAGTAAACAGCAAATTTACTATCTACAAAATATAATTATACATTTATTTATTCAAACTATGTGAAAAAAAGAATCCATTGTACGAAGTCTTAAGGATATAAATATTTCATTGGTTCTGTTTCACTTTTATTTCTTAAGGAATCACTAATATTACTAAAACATTTTAATAAACCTTACAGATGGGGAATCAGCTGATATTTCTATGGCTATTGTTTTGATTGAGTTTTACAGTTTTGAAAACTAGTAACATGTAATGAAATATAACATTATCTTTATTCTGGAAAAACAAGAATTGTTAATTTTTTTTTTTTAATCTGTGTATTATATTTACATAATTAGGTCTCAGAGAACTGTCACAAATGTCAGTGGTATCAATCGGTTCCTAGGAATCTATTTTGGATCAACGATTCTCGATATCGATTCTTTTCTCTGCAATTGGTGGAAAGGAGAATTAATTTTTGGAATTAACTGTTTACCGAGGTCTTGTTAAAATGGGTCATAGACAGTCAATATTGTTGAGTAATGTTAGAGTTTGCGCTATATAATTGATCATGTTGAAAGGTTGTGTAATTTATTGTATGATGTAAACTTGTTTTAAAATATTTTTTGCAACCTGGAAAATATTGTCATATATTGTCTTCTTTTATTATTATTTATAGGGAAGATGGGTGGGATGCAATTAAAAAAAAACTCAAAGTGTAGAATTTTTTTATTATTTACCAATGTTATCGCTGAGTGTTTTTTAGTTGAATTTCAACTATTTTCTATTATTATTAGAACTCAGTTCTCTTCATGACAGAGTTATGAATTGTCTGAATTTAACTTCTTTTTTCTTTTTTTTTTTTTTTTTTTTTTTTGACATGAATACGTCTTTAAATGTGCTAACATATGGAGACAATCCAAAAAACCTAATAACAAAATCGGGAGATACAGTTTAGCATTGTGGTTTCGAATCTATCCTCTTCATCCAAAATTAAATTATACCACTGGATAGCTAAAGGATCAAAGAATTAAATAACTGAGAACAGTGATACATCGCGCGTGGTGGAGGGGGAAGCCCCACAATTTTGATGTTATTTTGCTGCGTTTAGAGATTTTCAATTAGTATAACTTTCGACTTGGAGAAGCTACGATGTTCGTTAAAGTTTAATCGTTAGCTGTTGTCAAAATCGACCGATTGTATATAAAACATTTGTTTAAAGTAGTGACAGTGAATAAAATAAGGTGTTAGAATAAACAGAATATAAAAACAGTGCTGTGAACGTAAAAGTTCCTGATCAGCAATTGTTTTATACTTATTACCGCAATTAATGCACAAAGCTTGGTCGCGCATTCAGAAGACATCTCTACCGATACTATCATCAACCGATCTGATTATTTGGCAATCAGTGAAACTTGGATGGAAGATTCCATGCCATCGAATGTGCCTAGCTTTGATCTGAGATCATATTTTAATACCGACAAATTATATATAAGAACAGACAAATTGCAACTACATCATCGGTAGAGGTATTATCACCATCAAGTCGCAAAGCCTGTGGAGTTGCCATATATCACAAAATCAATAGCTTTACTGATTGTAATAGAATTAATATTGACTTTTCGGAAATTTATTTGGAAATGAAAGATGTAACACCAGGTGATGTCTGTCTAGTAAACGTGAAGGCCAATGGCATCTTCAAATTCGTTCTTGGATGGGTGTATATCCACCCATGCAAAGTGTTAGCAGAAATTAAACTCTTTTTGTTACGATCGTTGTTTAAATATTCCAAAAATATCATTAAAATTATAACCGATTGCGAGCCTGATCTTACTACACCAGTTAAGATAGTTGGAGACTTTAATGTTGATGTCTCACAAAACCGCTCATTGCCCGACTTCATGCTCAGCGAGTTTAATTTGTCTTATTGAAACTTCTCCAACAATGTTGGGTAATACCTGTATTGATTTAACGTTAATCTGGATGTATCTTGTTTTCCATTTGTGTCGTACTTTTCATATCACAGACATATAATTAATGAAGTTATATTGTAACACAATAATTATTAGTTTCCTTACTTTTATTCTAAATACATAAATAAAAATATTTTATTCAAAAAAATATAACCCTTTACATAAACTTATTCATGTACAGCACATGGCCGTGTCCATGACACAGCCACGCACTGATTTTTTTGATGGCCATGAATGATTTTGCCAAAATGTTGGCCAATAAAATAAAATATATTTTTTAATTTTGAGAAATTTCTTAAAACTTTTTCCAACAGATCTCATCCAACATCTTATTTACTTTCCTTTTAGGCTTGGGTAAATGTCTGTTTGCTGGGGTCCTGTGCTTTTTTGGTTTAATGTTTTTTTTCACATTCATTTTGACACGCTCTAGCTCTGTTGGTGTTGCTCGGAATGAAAATGGATGACAGTGTCTTTATCAGAAATTTAGTGGAGAATATTTTTTGTTGTATAACATTTGTCGCTAGGACCTATCATTAAGGAGCTATTGCGGTTTGAATGAAAATTGTCACGTTTGAAACCGCTATTTTCTCTCACATTTATTTGTTTGTATATTATTATTGATTGTTAATTTAATTTAACTATTAATTTAAGTAATTTGATCCTTTTATAATTCTAAATTCTAAAATATAAATCGGGAAAATCATTAAATTATAGACAGATATTTTTTATATGTTTTTATTTACTCACCGCTCTACGATCTTCTCCAAAATTTAATCAACAGTCAACCATATCTGCTCTAATATTATTTACTTTCAACAGATGGGCTCATCCATGTGAAACAAGAGGAGGAAATGTTGATCCCAGATGAAGGTAGTGATATTTATCTTATTTACTTTTAAATAGTTATACTGCACACAATATTCTACGTATAATGCAATTAAAAAATTACATTAATCTAATTTTCTTCTTTTAAACATGGAATATGTTTTACCAGTGACCTAGTTGGTCAAAAGTGATACGTTTTGGGGGAACGCGAGGGGGTTACTCTTAGTTTGAAAGTTTTATATTAGGAGAGTATGAGCAGTCAGGAGTTGAACTCCTCTTATACTAAATAATATTAATATCTTTAGACTAGAAGGTAATTCTAATAAGTGAGCTCCTTTTGACTCTGTTTCTCTTAGTACGCTCTTCCCTACTACCCACTGCTTTTCCTCAAAAACCATCCAATTCATTTCCAAAATTCCATTCAAAATGTGGGAATAACTTTCGATCAACATCTTGCTTGGAATAAGTATATCTTTCAAATCATGAGGAAATCTATTTTTATTCTAAAGCAACTTTCACATTACTGTGATTCATTACCATTAAGTACTCAAAAACTTTAAGTATCATCTCTCATTTTTCCTAACTTTGACTACGGATGCATAGTATATGGAGGACTGTCTGATGAGCTCGAGATGAGATGTAATGAACTGTTTTATTAAATTTATTTTCGGGATCTCCAGACGTTCTCACATATCTCACAGGTATTCTGGAATTTGGTGGCTTTACCCAAGTTTTCGATGTCAATACTTCCTGGATGCTCTCATATTTTAAACCTTGAAAACCAAAAAACCCACCTATATCCATGACCTCCTTACTCCGCGCTCCTCCATTCACCTCTTAAATACTAGAACCCAACCCATCAACCTGTACACTCCTGCGCATCGAACTGCATCCTTCGAAAAATCCTTTATTATCCGTGCTTCCTCTTTATGGAATTCATTGCCCATCACAATTCGAAAAAGATCCACTCTTACTTCCTTTAAACATCATTTATTCCTTTACCTCCTTCATTTTCAATCTTCTGAGCTAATGTAAAACATGAATATTTATATAATATACTTTATAATAGTATACATAAGATGTATCCTTTTACAAGATGTCTCAGTTATTTTGTTACACATAATTTAATTATTAATAAATTTTTATTATCTATTATTATTATTTATTATAATTAATTATCAAAGCCAGATGATTGTCCTATGTACTGTAATCATATGTTATTCTTAGGGGACAAGTAGTCCCAGGATAAAGTTCATTTTTCTTCTTCTTCTACGAAATATTATTATTAATATTATTTCTCCTAATACCGATCTTGCTCGTTCTCACTCGGCTGTTCAAAATTTTTGTTATATAACATTTGTTGCTAGGATCTACTGTTTAAGGAGGTATATTGGATGAACGAAATAAGACACATTTGAAACCCCTATTTTTTCTCGACTTTGTTTATTTTGAATAATCATTAATTGTTAATTTAATTTAAATAGCTTAAAAACATACAGGTAAGCGGAAAAAAAAAAAAGACTATAAGGGCATAGACGGTTAGCAGGATTAAGCTACTTATTTAGAAAATTTATCTCCTACGGACAAATGAATCGGCAACTCCTAAAACATGTTCAATGCTATTCTTTCTTTAGGCGACAGGCTCAAGGGGCCTTTTAATCTTTTGATTCATTATTCATCTAAACTCCCTCTCTATTATTCCAAATCATTTTTGTTTGAATGTTCATACCTTTCGTTACATAGCTTACATCATAAAAATGTCCATTTTATACTTTTCCTGATTTCTTATATTAATACGTATTAAATTTTTATGATATATTGATATTGCTATTGACAAGGCGCTCCATCAAATCAAACAGACCTTCAATACACCTTTCGAGATTGATTCCGATGCTTCACTTTGAGTATACATTTATTGATAGTTCTTTCCTATAACCTCACATGTAAACATCCACTTCTACAGTTTCAACTTGCATTGTGTTGTTCGTGCGTTAAATGCTTCTTCTTCTTTCTCTTCCTCTTCGAGCGATTACATGGGCGTAGAGGGGCCTCGATCCAGCGCCGCCAATCCTTTAGGTCCCGGCACAGCAACTTCATTTCGGCGAGGTTTTTTGTTTCTTTGCCCCCAATCCTCTGGATGTATTCCTGATTGGAGATCCTTGGGCGACCTCGTGGTCTTTTACTTGTAGGTCTTGCTTCCATGGTCTTTCTGGGTTCTCTCACTTCTTTCATCCGACAGACATGTCCAAACCAATTAAGTTATCTCTTTTTGATGGTTTCCTTTAATGGAGGCACCTCTAACCGTTCTCTGATACTTTCGTTCCTAATACAATCTCGCTTAGTTTTTCCTGCTGCCCTGCGTAGGAACCTCATCTCGGCAGCAGTGATACGGCTGGAATGCTTTTCAAGCATTACCCAGCTCTCGCCGCCGTATGTTAGGATCGGAAAGTATATAGCCTTGTATATATGCATTTTCACATTTTTCCCTACTTCATGGTGACCAATAATGCTATTATTGATCTGGAAGTAGACCTGGTTCGCTTTTGAAATCCTATTGGCTGTTTCTTGATCAATCCTGCCAGATCTATTTATTATGGTTCCCAAGCAGTTGTTCTCGTTTATTACTAGGACCTCCCCATTGCAATATATTTCAATGTCTTCTTCATCATTCCGTGAGAGAATTAGGATCTTACTTTTTAAATTGTTGATGGACATTCCCTTCCGTAGTAGCTCCTCCTCCTATTCCACCACTGCCTGTTGCAGCTTTTCTTTCGAATCTGCAATTAGGACAATATCGTCTGCATATAAGATACTTTTCATAAGTACTGTCCGCATTTTCCATTTGCCTATTGCAGTCCATGGCGTTCTGCGCTTGCATATCTTGTGTACCTCATCCATTATAGCCCAGTCAATGAAACCAAGAAATTAGCCTTTACCACAACTAATTAGGGGAAAAAGTAATGACGTTTATTTTTAGGTTATTACTTCCAAAGTGCATTTCTTATGCTATAATAGTCTATAGTTTACTTATATCACTTATATAGTACAAAATTTAGCATCGAAGATTCAACTCCAAAAATCAAAAGACCTGACCACTGGATATTGGTTTTTTATAATTATTATAAGCTTATAATATAATAATTATAATATTATAAGATTATAAGCTGGTTAAATTTACTATAATAACTCAAATATTAAATTTTGATCTAGTCCCGTAAAATACCCACGGCAGAATATTGAGAACCCGTACTGTTGTGAAAAACTCTTATTTTTTGGCACATTTATCACAATAACTCCAGAACTATTTCTCCGATTCAAAATCTATTTTTTTCATCTAAAAGGTGGTCAAATTTACTACAAGACCGTTTATATTATTTTGATTGATCTTGTGAAATACCCATGGCAGTATGCTCATTACACCGTACTATTTCGGGATACACTTTTTTTTCCGAAACATTTATCGCTATAACTCCAAAACTATTTGTTTGATTCGTAATTTATTTTTTCCATATAAAAGATGGTTAAATTTACTATTAAACCTAATATACTTAATTATGATTAAATTCCGTGAAATACCCATGCCAAAACGCTAACTGTGTTTGTTTTGGAAAAATGTGATGATTTTGACTTGTTCAATAGGCTGCCATAGATATTTCCCGGAATTCAATCAAAATTTCATTTATAGGATCTCGTAGAAAATTTAAACAACTTTCAGATGGGAAAAATAGATTTTGAATCGGAGAAATAGTTCTAGAGTTATTGTGATGTATGTGTCGAAAAATAAGAATTTTTCACAACAGTACGGGTTTCTCAATAACGTAAAATTCTGCCAGGGGTATTTTACGGGACTAGATCAAAATTTAATATTTGAGTTATAGTAAATTTAACCAGCTTTCATATGAAAAAAGAGAAATTTGAGTCGGACAAATAGTTTTGGAGTTATAGCCAAATGAGTACCGATAAACGTGTTGTTCCGGAGAACTGCGACTTACCTCAAGTAAAAAATCCTCTATTTTTCCATCTTCCATAGCTCTAAAATTATGATATGGAAAAGAGAGGAATAAAATGACATTTTTTGCAAATTTGCTTTCCTTTTTTATGTATATATGTGCTAAAAGTAACGTTTTCCGAGTTCCGAGATCAGACAGCCAGCAACATACGACTTTCACCCCCTCTCTCCCCTAAACCTGAAGATATTTTGAGGAAGACTTTTTATTACACATACAGCTAAGGGTAGTGAACAATATCCAGTAGTCAAATCTTTTGATTTTTGGAGTTAAATCTTCGATACTAAATTTTGTACTATATAAGTGATACAAGTAAATTATAGACTATTATAGCACAAAAAATGCACTTTGGAAGTAATAACCTAAAAATAAACGTTATTACATTCTTGCTGCATTTCAACTAAATGACTATTCATGAGCAAGAGCAGCAGTATATGCTATAGTGTACCTCAGCACGGCCCTGCTAGGACCGGCGTACCGGTATCCACTACTCTTTCAACACTCTCTATGAAGCCATTGTTTTAATGTTATGCGTTATGAGACACATAATTTTAAAGCTAATTATATTATCTATAAGTTTTGTTTAACACTTTTCTTTCCGAAATGTAATAATAAAAATCTATAATTTGTAGAAGTTACTTTTTGTTTTTTGTAGTGGCAGTTTTCTGTGTATGATTGAGTATCACGGCGAAACTAAGCTATCTACATAAAAAGTGTATATAACATAATTTGTTTGTAATATTATTAGGAGTAAAATAAAAAAAAAGAACAATCCAATAGCCTAATTAGGTTTCGAGCTGTCGGCATATAACCAGAGTTCTGTATTTGTGATGTTGCTGAAGGGATGGGGAGGAAAGCAAGAGGGGTGGGGGTCGGGAATTTGTGTTTTTTTAGTGTATACTTTATGTACTAACACCCTGCAAAAATTCAGCTTTCCCCTAATTAGTTGCGACACGAAACCTTTATTGACTGGGCTATTAGAGTAATGAATAGAAGAGGGCTGAGGCTGTCTCCCTGTCTGACTCCTCTATCAAGAGAAAATGGTTTGGATTCTTTGCCATTTATCCTAATGACTCCATTTGCATTGCTGTACGTTGATCTTAATGCCTGCAGTAAATCTGCTGGTACATTCTTCAAGGCTAGTGTGTTCCATATTTCATCCCTAGGCACTGAATCGAATGCAGCTTTTAGGTCAAGAAAAGCCAAATAAATGTTTTTATTCCTGTCCCATGCTTTTTCGGCAATATTTGAGGACGAAAATGTGATCCTGGGTCTGCCTTCCGGGGCGGAAGCCTGCCTGTTCATCCTCAAGTTGGTTCTCCACAATATGTCTCAACCTTCTTTCAAGGATAGAGGTGTACATTTTATATGCTACAGACAGTAAGCTTATTGGTCTGTAGTTTTAGCATAAAGTTGAACTGCCTTTCTTATATATACTAGAATATAATAGCACTATATTCCCAGTCTTCAGGAATTTTCTTGCAATCCCATACCGCTTGAAACAGTCCTTGCATTGCCTTTTGGAGTTCTTTACCGCCATACTATAGGAATTCAGGGACGATTCCATCTGTTCCCGCTGCTTTGTTTACTTTTAGTCTTTCTAGTTTCTATAGCATATTCGACCTTATCTTCTTCTATATATTCTTGGCTTTCTTCTATGGCTGTTTGTACATACGGCGTTGTAGTACCACGCTCCTCCGAAAAGAGATCTTGGTAATAACGTCTCCACTGATCCAAAATATCATCCAGGGTAGTAACCATATTGCCTCCTTTATCTTTTATGTTCCTAACTGGCTTTTTGGTATTTTCTCAAGAAGCTTTACTTTACGGTCTGCCAGAACTGCTTAATATTTCCTTGATGATTTTCATCCAGGCTCTTTCCGAATTCATCCCACGTTTTTCTTTTTTCCAAAATGATTGCCTTCTTGGACTCGTTCCTTAATCTGTGGTACTCAATTAAGTTGGCAAGTGTTTCATGTTGCAGATAGGCCTTCCATGCTTGCTTTTTCCTTTTCACTATCTGCCTAATGGTATCATTCCACCATTTGTGTGTTTTTTCTTGCCACCCACCTTTTGCATGCCACACACCTCCTTAGCAACACTGAGAATGCATTCTTTAAGATTGTTCCATTGCCCCTCCACATCTCCTTCAAGGTCCAATCTGCTGATTCTCTCTTCTAGGACAGTAGTATATTGGGCTCTCTTTTCTGGATTGTCTAGCATTCTCACATTTATGGTTTTGTATGTTTTCGAAGGTGGCTGGCGGTCTCTCAGTATCCTGGTATCAGCTATCAGAAGTAGATGATCCGTGCCTATCTCCGCTCCTCTTATAACTTTAACATCAGTAAAGAATCGCCTTATTTCTCTATCGTATATGAAATAATCGATTACACTATTTCTGTCAGAACAAAAAGGTAATTTTGTGTAAATTTTTTTGTGGATAGAAAGAATTGCCATTGAGCATGTTATCCAGACAGAAGTCAATCAAGCGTTGGCCGTTTTTATTCTTGGTTCTCTCACCTCCGTGGAGTCCAATGACACTCTGTCCAGTTTTATGATCACATCCTGTCCTTGCATTAAAATCTCCACTAAAAATTCCATACCTTCCTTTATCTCTGCATTTATCAAGGTTTTTTTGCATATCAGCATAGAACATCTCTTTCTCCATGATTCCAGTGTCTTCCGTTGGTGCATATACATGAATAAGGGATGACTTCCCAACACTCATTTGAAAATTTGCTACAATAATCCGTGAAGATACAGGCTCCCAGTCTTCTAGCTTGCTAAACATTCCTGGAGTCATAATAATACCAACTCTCCTTTTTAAGTGAAATTTCCTTTAGGAACCCTGGAATATATTAGGATATAGTCACTTTCAAGTCTATATTCCCCACTTCCTTTCTTTTTCACCTCATTGATGCGCAGAATGTCCACTTTGTACCTTTTCATTTCTTCCACAAGTTCCACCTCTTTTCCCGTCAGTGTCTTAATGTTCCAGTTTCCAAATCTTATGTCCATTTCCGTTCCAGATCGTTTCCATTTAGGCAGTCCATATCCGAGGCCATCTTTGTTACTCTGAATCAAAAATACTCCTCTGTGGGTGATTAGCCAACAGAAGAGGCCCATTACCTTGGTGCAACTGGCTCTCTGAAGTCCCCAGAAGGAAGGGTGTTTATAAGGATCTAGGAAGGAATAAAATGTATGGTGGGATAGAGTGGTAATAAAGGACATGATACATCCGGAATAAAGGAGGTGAGAAAAATCAAGAGCTCGCTTGGGCAGGGTCGCTAGGTCCCTGAAGTAGATCTGTTCTTCACTGGGATTGTGAAAAAGTATCTACCCGCTACCCTAGCGCTAAATGCAAAAAGGTGAAACAGAAGTTAACATGAGTTTCTATGGGTTTAGTTTTTTATCTATTGATAATTTTTTATTTCCTCATCCATAATGGGTTAAAGTATAACACAAGTTAACAACATTAGTTTCCCTTGAGGTATGCATGATGGTATAGAAGGATCAATAATCCTAATAACATTAGTTTCTACTTCGATTTGATGTTTGGAGCAGGAACTAGGTGTTGTCGGATCCGTCAAGGTACTTAAGTGGGAAACTAGCACCATCCTTTGTAAAGTGACGGTTTATTAGACGATTAGGAAATCACACTTACAAGCTGGAAACATGGATGGGTTCAAAACGGGAAAATGGTACATGAAGGATCTCAAAGCACGCCCATAACAACATAATGACTAGGTTATTTTATTTTATTTTTTTTATATATGAAAGGGGAGGATTGATATGGGTTTTTCTTTAGCTTAATAAAAAATAATAGAATAAAATGAGGATCGGAAGGAGTGACTTCAGGGCAATATACCAACTTCAAGATCGGCAAAGTTTTTATTTTCTATAATATAGACCTTTTTTTTTTTTTTTTTTTTTTTTTTTTTTTTTTTTTTTTTTTTTTTTTTTTTTTTTTTTTTTTTTTTTTTTTTTTTTTTTTTTTTTTTTTTTTTTTTTTTTTTTTTTTTTTTTTTTTTTTTTTTTTGCGGTCCAGCCTTCTAAGGAGTACGCAAATATTGTTTGTTGACAATCTTCATTCTCCTTTGCTGCCAGTACGCTCTCATTTGGGAAGAAAATCGTTCTTTTCTTTCTTGCGTCCATTTGGTCCCCGTTCTTCCTTTAGGTTTTTGGCATTCAAAGACCTCTATTTTCTGCATGTGTTTTTTAAACTTTTCTCTGTCTTCGCACAGTTCCTCTGTAATTTTGTACCTATCCAGGAACTGTTTCATTGTTTTACCAAACACATATAGACCTTTTTATTATATATCAAATCAATTTATTATTGTAAATTTTTATTGATTAATAATTTTTGTAACATATGAAACATCATCATCATATGAAGGCGCTTATGGTCCTTGTAGAACCCTGGCCTCCTCAACAATTCTCTGCCATTCAAACCTTTCTTCGGCTACCCTTCTCCATCCTCTCACACCAAGAATCCGAAGATCGTTTTATACATCTTCAAGCCAACGAAGTCGAGGCCTTCCTCTCCTTTTCATTCCACCCTCCACACTTGCCTCCATTCTTTGCAAATGCCCTAGCCATCTAATTCTGCCTCTTTTTATGTTAGCTACAATATCTGGAGCAGCATATAGAGTTCTCAGTTCCTCATTTGTTCTCATTCCTAAGAGATTCAGTCCATACTTGGTTGGACCATATATTTTGCAAAGGATTTTTCTTTCCCGCATGTTTAATAATTTTTCGTCGCGTGATGTCATGGTTCATGTCTCACTCCCGTACATAACAACCGGCTGAAGGATTGTTCGATGTACCCTTATTTTGAGATAGCATGATATGTTTCTACTTTGAAAAATTTTCACTAAAGACCAATAGCACCTGTTTCCTGCTATTATTCTTGATTTTATTTCTTCTTTGATACTATTGTCCTCAGTGACAATAGCACCCAGATACTTAAACTTAGGCACTCTCTCAAAGGAATATCCAGCCCCCTCAATGTATCTTATGTCCTCTTTCCTCTCTGGTTGTTACCATGTATTTGGTCTTTTCTTTATTTAGTGTGAGTCCTACATTTCTTGCTGCTTTTTCACACTCCTCGAAAGCTCCTAGGAGTGCATTAGTAGTTCTTCCTGTAATTACTACATCGTCCGCAAATGCTAACTGTTGGATTAGTTGCTGGTATATACCTCTTCCTGATCTAGTGCGGATCTGTCTCATAACTACTTCTAACATTAAATTGAATAATATTGGGAAAAGAGGGTCTCCTTGTTTAACACCCTTATGAATTTTAAAATCTTTTGACAGCTGTCCTTGGATTTTCACCATTTGAAACATATTATCTAAAAAAATAAATAAGAGGTGCCATGTGCTTGATTAAGAAAGTGTGTTTGGTTGAAAAATAAAAGTAAAATTGTTATTACGAGTAAAAAGTGAACACTGCTTGGTAAGTTGTTTTTTTGTATGTTCTAATTAGGTTTTTGCTATTTTCCTTTAAATAAAAAATAGCATGGCATCTGAGATTGGTTTGTTATTATAGGATGATGAACCTAGCCATCTCCACTGGTCTTGAGGCAACTGTGTGTGGTAAAAAATTTTCTGTAGCGGAAAATTTTACCATAATATAAGGTTTGTCAGATGGTAATGTCAATTCAGTCAAACACATCAATCTAATGTAATAATATTACCAATATATTTTCTGTTCTATCATATTATGTATTGCCAGCGGATGGGCATATTCATGTGAAGGAAGAAGAAGAAATGTTTATAATCTTAGCAGTGTAACCAGCTTCTATTCTTACTTCACATGGATATGCCCAACATCTGTCAATAAGTAATATTTGTACATTTTATGTTAATACGTGTAACATACAAACATATTTACCATTGTCATGTTTAATTATAAATACCATTTATTTTTCATTGCAATTGTTTTTTTCTTTTTAGGCATAAGCAAATGCGGTTCTATTAAAGAAGAAAAAGAAGAAAATACTTATTCAACTGGTAAGGTTTTTCTGTTTTAAACTCCCTGCTTCTGCTTCAAGTTTCATTGTGTTTGATCATATATTTTTTTTTTTTATGGTCACTGGTTTTCTTAACCTGATATCTGTTAGGATTCTCCTCTAGTTCTCTCGATCTATGGATTGTTCTGATGCCATGTCCTATCTGGGTCTCTACCACTTTATCCTTCTGTCTTATCCTGTCCTCATTTTTTTTTTTTTTTTTTGCTCCCCCTCATCGATCTCCATAATTATATTCAGCCTTTTATGAACTCTCTCTCTCTTTCCAATCGGCCATCTAAGGTCCACAACTTTCAACTTTTTTGCTGGGAGTGGGCTTAGATGTTTGCCCAGTACATGCGCATTCTTTTCTCTCCTTTGCCCAGAGGGCACCTGTCCTCTTAGGGGACGGGTTGTCCTGGAACCTCCTTATTTGTAAAATTCTCCTTTTATGAACTGAAATAAATAAACTTTTTAAGTTCTTAGGAAATATTAACATTTTATGTTAATACTAAGGATTCCGTGAATGAGAAGCCTCACCAGTGTCTTCATTGTGATCATCAATTGGTTGAGGCTTCTAGTTTAAATTATCATATAAAGGCCCGTCATACAGATAAGAAGCCTCATCAGTGTCCTCATTGTGACTACAAAACAGTTCGAGCTTATAATTTAAAGTCACATATAAAGGCCCTCCTTGGCATACCCAACAAGGCCACTGAAAATGACAAAATCGTCAGATGTTGCCAAAACATACATATTTAGCGTGCTAGCTAGGGTGTATTACGTGGTTTAATCAAAATTTCATATAAAGGGTCTGATAGTAAATTTAACCAAATTTTAGTTGAAAAAATGAAAGTTCAGATCGGAGAAACAGTTATGTAGTTATAGTGAAAAATTTGCCAAAAAAAACATGGATTTCAAAACAGTAACCGGTTTTGAGGGTGCTGACATCGATATTTTATAGGATTTGATCAAAATTTAATATACAAGTTCTTATTGTAAAATTAACCAGCTTTTAGATGAAAAAAATATATTTTGGATTGAACTATTACTTTCAAAGTTATAGCCAAAAGAGTACTGAAAAACGTGTTTTTCCGGAAAAGCGTGACCCTAGTGAGAGTGTTGAAATGAGGGGTGTAGGGTGCATGAATTATGCGACTATTTTTGACTTCACAGATTCGGTAGGAGTAGTTAGAAGGTATTATACTAAATGTCCCGGTCCCTGGGGTATGGGAATCCCCAGTTTATGGTGGGGGAAGGAGAGAAGGTCCCATGTTTAGGATTTTTCGATTATATCTCGAAAACAGTGGACTCTAGAAATTAAAAATCTAATTAGATTTCCTATAAAATTGTTTCTATACATATTTGTCCAAATCTCAACGGTGTTTCGAGATATACGTTATTAAAAATCGATAATTATAGAGAAAAAATATTTTTACCTCACTTTTTGTCAAACATTTGATTCAAGTGCCAGAAATGTTTATATGAAATTAAAGTCTCTTCTCCTCATGGTGCCTCATTAATTAGTGGGGGGGACTATATTTTCACTTCAGAATGAAAGTATCTAGTATTTATTTTTTAGTGTTTGTTATTGATTTATCATATTATGTTTGTTTTTTTTTCAATAATTAGGAAGGTGTTCTGTTTTTGTCTTACAAACATTTTCAGGGCTGAATATAGCCCAAATTGATAAAAAGGGATAGATATGATGCTTCCGGTCTTGCACAATGGAAAATTTTCAGAGGAAGTGATCAAAATAGCCAATTTAGGATGTGTTGTTGATAAGTAAAATCAAAGGATAAAAAGTTTAATATGTTTAAATTAGCTATAAGTTTTTGTCAGTTTATTGATAACATAGACATAGTTCCTCCATTCATAATGTTTTCGGATAATTTTATATTATGTATTTTGGTTGAAAATGATGAAAAATAATTATAAATAAATAATCCTTACTTTGTATGTTCATAAATTTATTGCAACGTATTTATATAGCTCTGAAATGTAATTAAATTGTGTATTATGTAAATCAAATACAGCAACAGAAGTACATTTTATAAGCCTCAAATATATGCTAATAAGTATGAAAGAAACATAATTATCAAATTTCATTAAAATCGGACGAGCCATTCTCAATTTAGAAATATAGCCCCCCTCCCCCTCCACTAATTAGTAAAACTGTTAAAACCCCAAATATGTGCTAATAAGTACAAAAGTAAAATAATCATCAAATTCCATTAAAATCGGACGAGCTGTTCTCAATTTTGAAATATAGATAGCCCCCCTCTCCACCCCTCACTAATTAGTAAAACTGTTAAAACCCCAAATATATGCTAATAAGTACGAAAGAAACATAATTATCGAATTTCATTAAAATCGGACTAGCCGTTCTCAATTTAGAAATATAGCCCCCTCCCCATCCCACTAATTAGTAAAACTGTTAAAACCCCAAATATATGTTAATGAGTACGAAAGAAACATAATTATCGAATTCCATTAAAATCGGACGAGCTGTTCTCAATTTTGAAATATAGATAGCCCCCCTCTCCACCCCCCACTAATTAGTAAAACTGTTAAAACCCCAAATATATATGCTAATAAGTACGAAAGAAACATAATTATCGAATTTCATTAAAATCGGACTAGCCGTTCTCAATTTAGAAATATAGCCCCCTCCCCACCCCACTAATTAGTAAAACTGTTAAAACCCTAAATTTCGTTTTTTCTTTCCCCCCCTACCTTGCATTTTCAGGCATACAGGGTTTTGACGGCAGCGGTTTCAACATGTACTCCGAAACATGTTGAAGAAAATAAAAGATAAATAGGAGTTATGCCTTAAAAAGAAATATTAAGGTTTAGTTGTTTTTAAATCTGATACCCCCCCCCCTCCCCCAAAGAATGAAAATTAAATGAGTGATGTTTCAGCCTTATAAAAGTGTTGGTGTATAGGTATGTAACTCCAGTATAAAATTTGACGAAAATTTGTTGAATTGTTTTTAACTCCGATTCCCCTACCCCTCCCCTCCCCAACACCCCCGCCAAATAGGACCTCAATTCAGTGATGTTTCACCCGTATAAAAGTGTTAGTACATTTATATGTACTCACTAGCACTAGCACTAGCTAATTCTTGTAGAGAATATTTAAATGCATGAATGCATAAATGATAAATTCATAATAAATAAATTATTCATTTAAATATTTAAATGAATATTTAAACACTAAATTAACTATTTAGTGTGACGGTCGTGAGGCCAAACCGAGGGACAAAAAGAAAACGGAATTTTCAGTTTCCCTTTAGAGTTTAAAAATGTTAAAAAGCATGTTAATTTATTCTTCAATATATGGTCTCATACTCTAGAAAATAAAAACATAAGTTTTCTAAAAATAAATACTTAAATAACTTCCTTGAAATCTCACTTTATAGGTAGGGACAAGTGAAAGTTATGAGTTTATAAGCCTTTTTGTAGCTATAAAAAAATAACAAAAATATTTTTCGAAACTAGGCTGTATGCACCAACTTTAAGGGATCGGTGTATGTTCAAATTCACCAAAAATATTGATTTGGAAGTTTTAGTTCCATCTTAAGTCCAGCAGGACAGTGAAAAATCACTGCCATGAGAATGGCCCTTTAATTCATTAAAGTGATTATAAATTTCTTGATTTTTAAGTCTCCATACAACATTTTCACATAGTCCACCAAATATCCTTCGCAGGATCTTTCTTTCAAAAATCAGGAGATCCTGTTCACTTGTGTTTGTCAGAGTCCAGGTTTCTGAACCGTACATCAGAACAGGACGAATTGTAGTTTTATAAAGGTGGAGTTTTGTCTGTCTTGAGAGAGTATGTCCAATTATAAGTTTTTGTAGGCCAAAATAGCATCGGTTGGCAGATATTATTCTTCTTTTTACCTCAGCTCCACCATCATTATCCTGCGATACCATTGATCCCAGGTATACGAAGTTTGCAGTCTTTTCAAAAGTATACTCTCCAAATGAAACGCTTTCATTTGGGTTCAGTTTATCTCCCCTCACCAGGTATTTAGTTTTTGGTTCATTCACTTTAAGTCCGAGTCTTCCAGCAATTTAATGCTCTACAACTTTGTTTCTGACAATATTTCTGAGAAACAATTGACGAAGGCACTCGCTTCTCCTTCTCTGTGCTATATCTCTAAAACGGTTAATCCTAAAAAAAAAAAATAATAAAACCAAAATTAAAAAAGAGAATATTATTATCTACAAGTTTTGTAACCTTCTTGATTGACGGCCGATGGATAGAAATCGAGATATTTTTTTAAAACAACTGATTTTTGTGACCTTTGACCTTGAATATCTGATTATGCTAACGTGCTGAGATCGGTGACTTTTTAACACTTATTTAGAAGACTAAAACAAAGGTATATGCAAAAATTCAGCTTCATTGGTTCATTTCCGAGATTTGCTCTATAAAACTCCTTATTTGGCTGGGCTATAGCTTCTAATTTAAAGTCACATATAAAGGCCCGTCACACTGATGAGAAACCTCCTTAGTGTCCTCATTGTGACTCTAAAACAGTTCAGACTTCTAGTTTAAAGTCTCATATAAAGGCCTGACTTACAAATGATAAGCCCTTATCAGTGTCCTCATTGTGACTATAAAACAGTTTAAAGTCACATATAAAGGCCTGCCATACACATGAGAAGCATCATCAGTGTCTATAAAACAGTTCAAGCTTCTATTTTAAGGCTAAAGCACAGTATTTTCAAAATATCCTATCACAAGCGCCTGACCCTAAATCTAAATGGAAAATTTTGAGAAAATTTACAGTACCCAGTTCCACATCTGATAACAATTATCCATTCACTCCAGATGAACTTAATTCCTTCTTTGCTGACCCACACCCTAATGAACTCCCTGTAAACACGTTATCCTATTCTATTCCTCAAACCCCTTTTAATTCTAATAACTTTTATTTTCTTTATATTTCCCCTAATGACCTAATTGATTCAGTCTTTAAATCTCGTACCAATGACCATGGCTTGGATCAAATACCTTTAAAAATAATCAAACTCTGCCTTCCTGTTCTTACCTGCCCTGCTCCACATATATAATTTCTCCTTACAAAACTCTATTTTCCCTACAGCTTAGAAAAAAGGTCCTTGCCCGTCCATTAAATAACGTTCCTTCTCCTTCCTCAGTTTCCCACTTTAGACCTATATCAATCCTATCAAATTTATCTAAACCATTAGAAAGATTAGCACATACCCAACTCACCTCCTTTCTTGACTGTAAAACCCTCCTTAATCCTTTCCAATCAGGATTCCGTTCCGGATACTCCACGCAGTTTGCTTTGGTAAAAATTACTCAAGACCTTTACTACTCCTCAGACCAACAGAATATTACGATCCTGATCCTTTTTGATTTTTCAAAAGCTTTTGATTCTGTTGACCATACAATCCTCCTCTCCAAACTCCATAACCTCTCAATATCTGATAGTGCGTTAAGCTGGCTTCATTCTTTTTTATCCAACCGTTCCCAAACAGTGATTATACCTGGAAAACCTCATTCATCTTCACTAACACTCTTGCGAGGAGTCCCCCAGGGATCTTCTCTTTCACTTACCCTATTTTCTATTTATGTTAACGACTTGCCGAATCGCATCCACTACTCCCAATACATCTTTATGCTGACGACTTGCAAATATATTTATCCTTTCATCCTTCAAATATGCTAGAGGCGACTTGTAAGCTACAGAAAGACATAGATAGCATTAACCTTTGGGCAGTGGAGAATAAATTAAGTCTAAATCCAGGAAAAACAAAGGCTATTCTCATTGGGTCAAAACCTCACCTAAAAGCTCTTCCCTACTATCCACTGCTTTTCCTAAAAAAACGTCCAATTCATTTCCAAAATTCCATTAAAAATCTGGGAATAACTTTCGATCAACATCTTGCATGGAATAGCCATATCTCTCAAATCACGAGGAAATCTATTTTTATTCTTAAGCAACTTTCACATTACCGTGATTCATTACCATTAAGTACTCGAAAACTTTTAGTATCATCACTCATTTTCCCTAACTTTGACTACGGATGCATAGTATATGGAGGACTGTCTGATGAGCTCGAGACGAGATGTAAAAAGAGTAATGAACTGTTTTATTAAATTTATTTTCGGGATCTCCAGACGTTCTCACATATCTCACAGGTATTCTGAAATTGGGTGGCTGTACCCCGGTTTTCGACGTCAATACTTCCTGGGTGCTCTCATATTTCAAACCTTGAAAACCAAAAAACCCACCTATATCCATGACCTCCTTACTCTGCGCTCCTCCATTCACCTCTTAAATACTAGAACCCAACCCATCAACCTATATACTCCGGCGCATCGAACTGCATCCTTCGAGAAATCCTTTATTATCCGTGCTTCCTCGTTATGGAATTCATTGCCCATCACAATTCGAAAAAGATCCACTCTTACTTCCTTTAAACATCATTTATTCCTTTACCTCCTTCATTTTCAATCTTCTGAGCTAATATAAAACATGAATATCTATATAATATACATTATAATAGTATACATAAGATGTATCCTTTTTCAAGATGTCTCAGTTATTTTTGTAACACATAATTTAATTATTTATCAATTTTTATTATTATCTATTGTTATTATTTATTATCATTAATTATCAAAGCCAGATGATTTTCCTATCTACTGTAATCATATGTTATTCTTAGGGGACAAGTAGTCCCAGAATAAAGTTCATTTTCTTCTTCTTTCTTCTTTATATGTTATCTCTTCTCTGTAGTAATAAATGTTGCCACCACGTAGCGTGCCAAAATTAACTAAATTTAGATTACTCCTTGTATCATCCAATTTGGGTTCTGTAAAGTTTCTTTTGTTCCATATTTCCTTATAAGTTTTAGGAAATTGGTTTACAAGGCCATATTTGTGATATTACAATTTCAAGTTTAAAGTACTTAACTACTTTCTATTATTTAAAAAAAAAAAAATATATATATATTGTTATGTTTATTTCTTTGTTGATAAAGGTTATTTTACTAAAATTTCTAATATTTGAAGTTAATTTTCTTTATAACAAATTTTTAATTATTTGTCATGTTTAAGCTTTTTATTAGATAATGTAAAATTATTTTCATTTATATAAAGTTATTATAATTTGTTAAATAAAATTTTGAGGGAATATCAAGGGTTCAGCTTTTCAAAGATAATGGTTTTGACTCAAGAATATATATTTTCAAATAAAAGAAATAAAAACATTTTACAACTATATTACATTTTTTAATTAACGTAGTTATAATTGAGATACCTTCTATCTTTTCAATGACTGTATGTTCTCACAACCCAAATGTTCCCCAATTTGTCCTTCTTGCATGAAACTTCCTTCGCCAGTTTATTCAAAACTCCTCTCATCCAGACTGCTAGTATAATTTATTATTTCTTCACACATGTGACTTGTTAAATCTCAGAGAGATGTGATGTTTCAAAATCCGAGAGATGGGAGCGAGAGGTGTTGTCGCCTCGAAATTCCAAATCAGAGAGAACGATGTTAACGTCTCGGGATCCATAAGCTGAGAGCGACTAAAAAGACGCCAGCCACAAGCGTCCTTTCAAAAAAAAAAAAACCGTTAACGGCCAAATCTGCTCCATCATGGCCTTCATATTTATTATGTCTTAACTTACAATAACTATATAAAATTCAAATTATACAATAAAAAAAAACATTTAAAAATCCTAATCATTTTTAATATACCTTAATTTAAATTGATAAGCAAAAACTACGTAACAATTAGATCGGCAGCGAACTCTCGCTGGCGCCAAATTCAAACTTGAATTCTTTTAAATTGCAATTTATCTCGACTCCGAAATATCACTACATTATATATATGTATCAAATTATAGGCAGATGCACAATAATAAATTATAAATATTGGAGGAAAAAAAAATTAATTAATGAAACTACAGTTGCTGAAACATGAAAATACGAAATATCAATACAAAAACATTTTATTTTCAGGTGCCATCTGCATCTGTCATGTCAGAGCAGCCCCAAACTGAAAATCTGAAATTGCATTTCAGTTGAATGCATCAATTGTTGTGGAATTCAAAATATTATTTTCATTATCCAAACTGAAAATTTTGAATAATTATAGAAGTGTTAGTAAATAATAATTAAAACTATATAACCAAAAAAACTGCATACTTATTGTTAACATATTTAAAAATGCAAAGTCTATAAAAGTAATTATAATGAGCAATTAGGAAAAATCACATTATAAGCAAGGTAGAGGAAAAGCGATTATAAACACAAATGTAGGGCCCTAATCCCTAACCATTTGCCAGGCACAAAGACTTTTGGGACACTACAGGGCGCTAGCCGTATTTTGGACGGCATACAACTTCTCTAATACAACGCAATACAACTTCTCTACATTTTCTTTCACTTCCCTACTAATGCTTATTGATAATTTATTTACTAGAATTATAAGATTGTTCATTTATAAGTGAAAAAGGTATAAATACAAAAACATTTTATTTATATTATTTTTTTTTATTATGGCACTCCAACCCAGATACGGGTCTTGGACTCCTCCAGTCGTCACGGTCTTGTGCGGACACCATCCAGTCACTGACTGGATGGTCCACACAGGGAAGATTTGGTCCGATGTGGATCTTCTCTTCCTAAATCCAGATTGGTTAGAATCATGTTTTTCTATCAGCAAATGGCAAGAAAAACTGAACTGAACAAAATGTTGGACAGTATCTTTTAGGGACCGGAAAGCAGTGAGATTCCTCAGTAATTGCTGCAAGTTGAGGCGCAGCCTCGTGACGTGAAGAATTGTGATTCACATTGAGTTTCTGCGGTGGAAGAAACTGATGGTGAGTCCACCGCAAGTTGAAACGCAGTTTTATGACACAGTCTTAAAATGGCTAGCATCCCTGGTAGTACATAGTGTAGCGAAATACACAAGTACAGTGTGGAAAATATTTCGAATCATTCTTTACATAGTCCAATACCTACTATATTAACTCCAATAGAGGAGCTAATGCCATTTATCTTTGTAGAAGATGAGGTATTCCCCTTATCTGAAAATTTTATGAGAATATTTCCAAAACGAAGTGCTGATAATTATGAAAATAAAGTTAATGGATAGAGTTTTCGGGTTTGTGAAGGCAGCTTGTGTATTGCACAATTATTTAAGGAATTATACATTAGTTCAAAGTGAATATTGCACTGAAAAAGCTATGCCACAAGATCAATTAGGCCCATTGGATTACAAAAATAACCGAAGTGGACAAAAAGCTTCCTCAATTCGATAAAATTTCACCACCTATTTTAACACTGTGGGCTCCGTTCCATGGCAGGAGAAAATGTTGCTAAGGGAAAATACTGACACTTTTATTTAAAAAGTAAATAAGGTTGGTATTACTAAAGGAATTGAATATTTACTTAATGAAGAAGATAGTTATATATTTTAGTCGTTATAAATTTTATGTATTTTGTACCTAGCGGCCCATTTCAGTCATTTTAGATTTTTTGTATTTTGTACATAACTTCTTACTAATACTAAGTAATAAATAATAAAGTAATAAACTTAGCACTTCTCATATTGCATTCCTTTGCCACTTCCTCCCATTTCTTAGCCTTTAAATTATTTTTCATATAATCTGTATGGCTTGTATCGTACAACAGGCGATGATTTCGAACAGCCTCAATTAATTTTTCTATCAATTTTACAAAAGTCACGTTGACAGTCGGTAGAAAAATGCAGCATGCAAACTGCGTTCCGCGGAGTCACGGACCGAGAATACTTCCTGCGGTGTAACTGCGGTCCAACATGCGGGGTTCCTATCATTTCTGGTTTTCACAGAAACTCACTGTGTCACAGTGCTTCAAGTCATGAAGCTGCGCCTCATGACTTGAAGGACCTGTGATTCACATTGAGTTTCTGAGGTGGAAAAAACTGATGGTGAGTCCACCGCAAGTTGAAACGCAGTTTTATGACGTAGTTTCAAAATGGCTAGCATTCCTGGTAGTACATGGTGTAGCGAAATACACAAGTGCAGTCTGGAAAATATTTTGAATCATTCTTTACATATTCTAACTCCTACTATACTAGCTCCAATAGAGGAGCTAATGCCATTTGTCCTTGTAGGAGATGAGGCATTCCCCTTATCTAAAAATTTTATGAGAATATTTCCAGAACGAAGTGCTGATAATTATGAAAATAAAGTTTTAAATTACCGATTATCCCGAGCGCGACAAACAGTTGAATGCGCTTTCGGGATACTTGCTTCACGTTTTCGAATTTTCCGGGCACCATTTGAAATTAAGATGGATAGAGTTGTTGGCGTTGTGAAGGCAGCTTGTGTATAGCACTGAAGAAGCTATGCCAAAAGATCAATTATGCCCATTGGATTACAAAAATAACCGAAGTGGACAAAAAGCTTCGTCAATTCTATAAAATTTTAACACTGTGGGGTCCGTTCCATGGCAGGGAAAATGTTGCTAAGGGAAAATACTGACACTTTTATTTAAAATGTAAAAAAGGTGGTATTACTAAAGGAATTTAATATTTACTTAATGAAGAAGATAGTTATATATTTTAGTCGTTATAAATTTTATGTATTTTGTACCTAGTGGCCTATTTCAGTCATTTTAGATTATTTGTATTTTGTACCTAACTTCCTACTAATTCTAAGTAATAAATAATAAAGTAATAAACTTAGCACTTCTCGTATCGCATCCCTTGGCCACTTCCTCCCATTTCTCAGCCTTCAAATTATTTTTCATATAATCTGCATGGCTTGTATCATACAACAGGCGATGATTTCACACAGTCTCAATTAATTTTTCTATCAATTTTACAAAAGTCACAGTGACACTCGGTGAAAAAATGCGGCATGCAAACTGCGGTCCGCGGAGTCACGTACAGAGAAAACTGCCTGCGGCGGCACTGTTGCCCACCATGTGGGGTTCCTATCATTTCTGGTTTTCACAGAAACTCACTGTGAGTCACCGTGCTTCACGTCACAAAGGTGCGCCTCAACGTCACAGCCTTAGTCCTTGTTCTTCTTGGTAGCTTCTATTTATATCTTGTTTCTGCGATATCAGTTTAAAGGTCGCTTTTTTAAGTTTTTTGTCAATAACTCGAAGACTTGTCTCTAGCGAAAGATGTTTTTATGTACTAAATTAATAAACATAAAATTCTTTACAAAATGAATCTTATAAAGGAGTTTATTAATCTTATGTTTACAACAATTACAATTACAACAAAACATTTACAAAGCGATAAAGAATTACCTTCTTACATATTAGAATTGATCAGATTTCTAATCTGTACTATATAATCAAACCATAATGATCTTGTATGAAATTTTATAAATTTTTGTACTCATCACTTTTATATGGGACTAGCTGAAAGTGCCCATGCTCCGCTACGGTTTAATATCATTAGGATTAAGGACAACTTAAATTAGTAAAAGTTAAGCTTAACGTTGATAATTATTATTACTTAAATAGACCTAAAGAATTCCATTCTTAGAATAATTTCAATAAGTAAATTTGACAATTTGGAGAAGTTAATTTTTTTAGTTTTAACAGTCCTGCACTGAAGCTTGATGGCAGCACTACAATCTTACCCAGCTCTGATACCAGACTATCAGCTTCTCTTATGGCATCCTTCAAGTGAATATAGTCTCCACTTCTCAGTTTTTGTTTTTTTGAATAAAGTTTAGTGTTTCTCTTTCTATTTTTCCTTACATATCAAGCACAAATTGGTTGAGGAGATTACGAAAGTAAAATAAATAATGTTTTTCGCCTTCTCGCTTCATCTACATATAGGCGTAAAAATCAGCTGCAGACAATTTTCTTAGAGGTGTATTTGTGTTTGGGTCACGCAGAGGGATGTTAATACTGTACCCATCTTCTTCATGGCAGAAAATGAGATGATACTGAAGAGAATCATACGCTCGATAGAACTCACTAATTCTTATCAGTCGAGAATAATGTCTCGCTTTTCAAACACCTGACCAACAATCAAGAAGGCAACTTCGTTAGAGGTAAGAGTATTGTAATGTCCTCAGTGAGCATTTGAAGGCTTTTTGTCAGCACTGATAACTACTGGAAATCTTGTAGATCTTTGGGAACAGACTCAACAGAAGCTCTGAAGTCCTTGATATACTTGTTATGTTCATGAACAATTTTCTGGAGTTGGCCTACCAATGCATGCTTCACATTCTGAAAGTAACCACAGAAAATGTCTCTTTCATGGTTGTCATCACCAACAAAATTTATCTGAATAAAAGACGGCTGCTTTTGTGCTCGAGTCATCAAACTCCATATTCTGTGGTATACATGTCCTTGCACCTTAAATGTTGGCATGAAATGTCCCTCTTTTATCTCTTTTGCTCCAAACGACGTAATTTGGAAACAAAAACGTTCTATTTCCAAATATTATTTAGGAAATGCTCAACCTCAGGAGGTTCATAAGTAAGGAGTTTGTGCAAGGGTTCAGCATATTCTTGAAATGGAGGAAGTTGGACTTTCCCGTTACTGCAGCACATGGCAGGGCTCTCGTCCTTCCATTTTACATCATAACACCCATTGCAAGTTGACCGTTGTCCAATATCGACTGTTTATCTTTTGGATATTCAGTTTTTGGGTAATACTTGTAACCTGAATGCTTCTTCACTGTCCATGACTGCAACCTTTCCATTGAACGTCTTTCATCATGTTTTGTTACAGCTACACGTTTAACATGAGGATTATTTTCTGAGTATTTTTTTTTAAGACTTTCTATGGATTTCAGGATGGGTTTTGTTATACTTCTATGTACTACAGCCCCTCTATGTATATTTGGGTGATCCTCAGTATATGTGTGTACAACATTTCTTTTAAATTCGGGTTGGTTCTCTTTATGTTTGTTAACCGCTTTTCTGCTAACGTTTTTCCAGGATAATTTTTCCTGTATTTTTTAACAACTTCCCGGTCCACCTCTACATGTGCTTGACTATATTTTTTGCAGCCGATTTCCTTAGTTGTTTGTAGTGAACTAAATCTCTGAATCATTTCCTGCGCTATTCTCATCTGAACTGAGAAAAAGGTAGATTGTTGGTTCAAGGAATTAAATTCATAAAGACTAGGTACAACTTGTTCAGATTCGAGAAATACAACATGGGCCTGTTTAAGAAAAGCCGATTTGAGAAGGGCCAGGTTCAGAACAATTATTTTGTGACCGGAAAGCTGAAGGAAGAAAAGTTAGGGACGAAGCTACTGGTGAAGCAAGGTTGGTAGGGTGCTCGTAAGGAATAAGTTGATCCAACTGGACTTCCATGTCATCACCAGAGAACATTCCATGTCAACCCCCTCAACTTCCCCTCCATAGCAGGCTAATAGGCAAGCAGGCTTTTCTAATTCAATAGTTTCTCGTCACGGAACAACTCAAACTTGTAAGGGTGCACCTCTGCAGCCACCATGAGTTCACAGAAGGTACCATATAAAAAGGTTTCGACATACCAGTAACGTATTTTTGTTTGTTTACTACTCTAAGGAACTTAATTTGTGGTAAAAGTGTGCGGCTTAAGCATCTATTTTTTTAACCTATTTTTTAACTTACCTTATCACCATGTACCATACGACAATAAATCTACTATCTATTATTCACCCACTAAAAATTGTATTAGTACTGTTTACCCCTTTGTAGTACCGATTCAGGACAAACTACTTATAAAATAATTTTTATTGTGCATCTAACATCTGATAAGAAATAATGTATTAATTTTCATTACGATCTGTATTCAGAATTTCCAATGGGTGCCGATTTTTTTAAATTCCTTTCTTAGCGAGCACTTACAGCCCTATAAGAAGCTGTATACTAAATTTCATTCCAATCTGTTCGGTGGTTTCTGAGATTCCTTGTTGAATGAGTGAGTGGTATTTGACATATATATATATATATATAGTAGATAGATTTGAGAAATACAACTTAAGCCTGGTTGAGAAATGCGGATTTGAGAAGGACCAGGTACAGAACAATTATCTTTATTTATTAAGCTAAAGGAAGAGTTGTTGGGGAAGAAGCTACTGGTGAAGCAAGGTTGGTGGGTACATCCAAGTGGCCTTCCGTGTCATCACCAGAGAACATAAGTCTTTTAACCTCCTCTACTTCCTTTCCACAGCAGGTTAATAGTCCCGAAACTCAAACTTGTTAGGGTACATTCTGCAGCCAACATGAGTTTACAGAAAGTACCATATAATAAGCTTTCCACATGCCAGAATTGTATTTTTGTTTGTTTACTACAATAAAGAACTTAATTTGTGGTCAAAGTGTGCGGTTTAGGCATCTAACCTATTTTTTAATTTAGCTTATCACCATATACCATATGACAAATCTATTATTATTTGCCCAATAAAATTATATGAGTACTTTTATTTTACCCCTTTGTAGTACCGATACAGGGCAAACTACTTAGAAAATAATTGTTATCGTTCATTTAACATCTAATAAGAAGCAACGAACTAAGTTTCATTAAGATCTGTAATGTTAATTTAAAGAATTTCCTATGCGTGAGAAATCGCGTTTTTCGCGAATTACACGTGATTCAGACCGAATTTTTTAAAATCCTTTCTTAGCGAGCACCTACGGCTCTAGAGGAAGCCACAAACGAAATTTCATTCCAATCCGTTCAGTGGTTTTTGAGATTTCGTGTTAAATGAGTGAGTGGTATTTGACAAATATATAATAGATCAGGAAAAGTACTAAAGCTTTTTGATTTAGATATTAAAAAAGTAAATAATTTTAGTGAAGACAGCTCATTAAATAAAAATAAAGAACAAACAACAATTATGTAAATAATTTTATGTCATATTTGTTCATTAAATTTTTTATGTGTAGTAATATAGCATAATTACTTTGAAAATTTTTATTAGTAATAGGTAATACATTTTTGTTTTTAAATAAATAATTTATCTTTTTTAAATTAATTAATATTAAAAAAAATGTTTTTGTATTTATACTTTTTTTTACTTATAAATGAACTATCTTATAATTCTAGTAAATTAACCAGCGATAAGCATTATTAGGGAAGTGAAAAAGAACAAAAGTTGTATAAGGCTAGGCCCATGTGTGGCGCACCAAATGTCTTTGTGCCTGATAGAAGGTTAGGGATTAGGGTCCAAGATTTGTGTTTATAATCGCTTACAATTATCCTCTACCTTGCTTATAATGTGATTTTTCCTAATTCCTCATTTTAATTACTTTTATAGACTTTGGATCCAATATGACTGGTGTATTCAATTGAAATGCTATTTCAGTTTGAGGCTGATCTAGTCATGACAGATGCAGATGACACCTGAAAAAAAAATGTTTTTGTATTGATATTTCATATTTTCGTATTTCGGCCGCTGCTGTTTGTATAATTAATTTTTTTTTTTTCCCAATATTTTTAATTTATTATTGTGCACTGCATCTGCCTATAACCTGATTTAAAAAAAACAACAAGACAAACTAGTTATTTTGAATTTAAAATTGTAAATATCACAAATATGGCCTTATAAACCAATTTCCTCAAATTTTATGTCCATTTTATTTAAATCCGTTTTCAGATCTAAAATACGTCTATTGGTTTTTTAATTAGAAGGAATCTAAAATTAACCCCATAAGTGCTGCGACCTCTTGAGGCAGAAATACACTAAAGTGATGGGATATTTGGCTTTAAGTCACTTATAAAAGCCTGTCATACAAATGAGAAACCTCATCAATGTCCTTACTGTTACTATAAAGCAGTTTAAATTGCCTATTATTTCTACAGTAGAACCTTACTAATCCGCCTCCTGCTTGTAGGATCCTCCCACCGATATCGAAGGGGAAGGGTACAATACTTTTGCGGAATCTCTGATTGTCCAGTAAAATAGTACATTTTGGTATGCAAAGGATTGGGTAGTTTTGTTTAATTTATGTATTCTTAGTATTTTGCTAAAATCCAAGACCTTGAAGCACTGCCGCTTGCTAATCTGTAGCATCAAAACGCGTCGACCATTTCTACGTTTCAGAAAAATATCTGCTTTTGTTTGAAGTTTCATTCTGTTGGATTATATACTTTGTTTTCTTCTGGTCCCAATAAGCATCACCTTTTTAAGGAAGTTCCAACTGGTTTTCTTGGCCTAATATCTGTTAGGATTCTCCTTTAGTTCTCTCGATCTATGAGTTGTTCTGATGCCATGTCCTTTCTGGTTCTCTACCACTTTATCCTTCTGTCTTAACCTGTCTTCATTTTTCTTTTCTTCCCCCACATCAATCTCCATAATTATGATATTCAGTATTTTTTGTGAACTCCCTCTCTTACGAATCAGCCTTCTTAGGACCAAGACTCTCAACTTTTTTACTGGGAGTGGGCTTTGATTTTGATGTTTGCTCATTCTCTGGCTGTGTTGTTCTTTTCTCTCCTTTGTCCAGAGGGCACCTGTCCTCTTACTGGGCAGATTGTCCTGGAACCTCCTTATATGTAAAATTTTCCTTTTATGAAATATTATTTCTTTTAAATTTTAATAACTTTTTTTAAGTTATTAGGAAATATTAATGTTTTATGTAAATATTTATTTTTTGTAGGTACTAAGGATCCCGTAAATGAGAAGCTTCACCTGTGTCCTCATTGTGATCATAAAACAGCTTATAGTTTAAAGTATCATATAAAGGCCCGTCATACTCATGGGAAGCGTCATCAGTGTCCTCATTGTGACTATAAAACAATTGCATCTTATCATTTAAAGTTACATATAAAGGCCCGTCATACTGATGAGAAGCCTCATCAGTGTCCTCATTGTGATCATAAAACAGTTAAAGCTTCTTGTTTAAAGTTACATATAATGGCACGTCATACAGATGAGAAGGCTCATCAGTGTCCTCATTGTGACTATAAAACAGTTAAAGCTTCTTATTTAAAGTTACATATAATGGCACGTCATACAGATGAGAAGCCTCATCAGTGTCCTCATTGTGATTATAAAACAGTTGTAGCTTTTAGATTGAAGTATCATATAAAGGCCCGTCATACAAATGAGAAGCCTCATCAGTGTCCTCATTGTGACTATAAAACAGTTCAAGCTTCTAATTTAAAGTTACATATAATGGCCCATCATACTGGAGAGAAGCCTCATCAGTGTCCTCATTGTGATCATAAAACAGTTAATGCTTCTAGATTAAAGAATCATATAAAGGTCCGTCATACAAATGAGAAGCCTCATCAGTGTCCTCATTGTGACTATAAAACAGTTGCAGCTCCTAATTTAAAGTTACATATAAAGGCCCGTCATACTCATGAGAAGCCTCATCAGTGTCCTCATTGTGATCATAAAACAGTTGAAGCTTCTTATTTAAAGTTACATATAAAGGCCCGTCATACTCATGAGAAGCCCCATCAGTGTCCTCATTGTGATTATAAAACAGTTGTAGCTTTAAGATTGAAGAATCATATAAAGGCCCGTCATACAAATGAGAAGCCTCATCAGTGTCCTCATTGTGATCATAAAACAGTTATAGCTTCTAGTTTAAAGTTACATATAAAGGCCCGTCATACCAATGAGAAGCCTCATCAGTGTCCTCATTGTGACTATAAAACAATTGCATCTTCTCATTTAAAGTTACATATAAAGGCCCATCATACAAATGAGAAGCCTCATCAGTGCCCCCATTGTGACTACAAAACAGTTAAAGCTTCTAGTTTAAAGTTACATATAATGGCCCGTCATACAAATGAGAAGCCTCATCAGTGTCCTCATTGTGACTACAAAACAGTTTATGCTTCTACTTTAAAGTTTCATATAATGGCCCGTCATACTGGTGAGAAGCCTCATCAGTGTCCTTATTGTGATCATAAAACAGTTGAAGCTTCTAGTTTAAAGTTGCATATAAAGGCCCATCATACAAATGAGAAGCCTTCTTAGTCTGCTCATTGTGACTATAAAACAGTTGAAGCTTCTAGTTTAAAGTTGCATATAAAGGCCTATCATACAAATGAGAAACCTCATCAGTGTCCTCATTGTGACTATAAAACAGTTCAAGCTTCTAATTTAAAGTTACATATCAAGAGTCGTCATACAAATGAGAAGCCTCATCAATGTCCTCATTGTGATCATAAAACAGTTATAGCTTCTAATTTAAAGTTACATATAAAGGCCCGTCATACCAATGAGAAGCCTCATCAGTGTCCTCATTGTGACTATAAAACAATTGCATCTTCTCATTTAAAGTTACATATAAAGGCCCATCATACAAATGAGAAGCCTCATCAGTGCCCCCATTGTGACTACAAAACAGTTAAAGCTTCTAGTTTAAAGTTACATATAATGGCACGTCATACAGATGAGAAGCCTCATCAGTGTCCTCATTTTGACTATAAAACAGTTTATGCTTCTTATTTAAAGTTTCATATAATGGCCCGTCATACTGGTGAGAAGCCTCATCAGTGTCCTTATTGTGATCATAAAACAGTTGAAGCTTCTTATTTAAAGTTACATATAAAGGCCCATCATACAAATGAGAAGCCTTCTTAGTCTCCTCATTGTGACTATAAAACAGTTGAAGCTTCTAGTTTAAAGTTGCATATAAAGGCCTATCATACAAATGAGAAACCTCATCAGTGTCCTCATTGTGACTATAAAACAGTTCAAGCTTCTAATTTAAAGTTACATATCAAGAGTCGTCATACAGATGAGAAGCTTCATCGGTGTCCTCGTTGTGACCAGCGAGGAGATATACAAATAGTGCTGCTATTGAGATAAGGCGAAGCTACAGGCAGGTGGGACTAGTATTCCCCCACAACCAAGCTACCCAGGGTTAGCCCAGTTCCCAACTCACCAACATTATTTTAGACTGCTGCTGATGCAGGTATAGGTAATAAAATTTCCTTCAAACATAGTGTATTATTTTTTACTTAAACCTTGTGAATATAAAGGATTTTTATTGAATATAAAACTTATAATTAATAATAAAAATTGAAAGTATTGCGATACATGGAGTTTATTTAAAAAAAGTAATTGCATTTAACACCATCGTGAACTTAATTTGACTAGGTACACTGAAAGAATTTTGCGTTAGGTACTTACCTATAAAAGCTAAGCTGCTTATCATTTTTAGCCCCAGTCTTGTTGTTCTTACATCCAATTGCAGCACAAAAAGACATACTTAATGTGGAATGGATTTATAAAAAAAATGAAAACTCAACGAGAATAGGTTTACGAAAAAAAAAAAAAAAAAAAATTTAAAAGCAAACACTTGTAACTTTAGTTGTAACTTATGAGGTTAGGGTAGCTTAGCGGAGGGGGAACGAATCCCATCCCCACTCTAGTCATGACTGCTCTATTGTATATCTCCCCCTGCTGGGCCCTAATTCCTAACCTTTCGCCAGGCACAAAGGCTTTTGGGACAGCACAGGGCGCTAGCCGTATTTTGGACGGCGTACAACTGCTGTTCTCTTTCACTTCCGCCCGTTAAATAAAATCCCTTCTCCATCCAACGCATCAGACTTTAGGCCTATTTCCATCCTCTCAAATTTATCAAAGCCACTCGAAAGATTGGTCAATGCCCAAATTACCTCCTTCCTAGAGCATAATAACCTCCTTAATCCGTTCCAATCAGGTTTCCGTTCCAGTTATTCCACTCAGTCAGCTTTGTTGAAAATCACACAGGACCTTTATTACTCCATGGATCAACAACAAATTACGATCCTTGTCATGTTTGATTTCTCAAAAGCTTTCGATTGTGTTGACCATTCAATTCTCCTATCCAAACTTCAAAATTTCTCCCTATCTAATAGTGCCCTAAATTGGTTCCACTCCTTCTTATCTCATCGTTCCCAGTCAGTCATCATACCCAACAGTCCTCCTTCATCTTCCCTACCTTTAACCCAAGGTGTTCCACAAGGATCCTCCCTGTCACCAACTCTATTTTCTATCTATATCAATGACTTACCCAGGTTTATCCACAATTCCAATCATCACCTATATGCAGACGACCTTCAAATCTACCTATCTTTCCATCCTTCAGATATGCTCGAGGCATCTCGTAAACTTCAGGAAGACATTGATAACATCAACCGTTGGGCAGTGAAGAATAAGTTATATCTGAATCCAAAGAAAACTAAGGCTATCCTCATCGGTTCAAAACCCATCCTCCATACCCTTCCTTACTACCCATTGCTTTACCTTAATAACCTTCCTATTCAGTTCCAAAACGCCATTAAAAATTTAGGAGTTACCTTTGATCATCACCTTTCCTGGAACAACCATATCGCCCAAATTTCCAAAAAATCCATCATAATCCTTAAACAACTGTATAGATCCCGAGATTTCTTTTCCCAGAGTACCCGTCAACTTTTAGTGTCCTCTCTTGTTTTTTCCCTTGCTTTGATTACTGTTGTTTGGTTTATGGGGGACTGTCTGGGGGTCTCGGGATGAAGCTGAGGAGACTGATGAACTGTTTCATTAGGTTTATCTTCGGGATCCCTAGGCGGTCACACGTTACTTGCAGATACTCTGAGCTTGGGTGGCTATTTCCTAAATTCCGACGGCAATACTTTCTGGGTACCTTCATATACCAATGCCTAAAAACCCAAAACCCTTCCTATATTCTTGATTTATTAACTCTGCGTTCCTCTATCCACCACCTAAACACTAGATCCCAACCTTTTAACCTATATATACCCTCACATAAAACCGCTTCCTTCGACAAATCCTTCATCATTCGTGCTACCTCCTTCTGGAATTCCTTACCCACTTCTATTCGTAAAGCAGCTTCCATAACCTCCTTTAAAAATAACCTATTCCAGTACCTTTTAGACAATCAATCTTCCGCAAAGATGTCAATAATCAAATGAATACTTTTTTTTTTTTTCCTCTCTTTCTTTTTTTTATACGTTCATGTATGTATGTGTATGTGTGTATATGTATGTATATATGTATGTATATATATATATATATATATATATATATATATATATATATATTTGTATTTGTTTTATTTATAATTAATTATTTTTTTTTCATATATAATTTTTGATTTTATATAAACTAAGAGGAATTTGATTTCGGGAAAGGACATATTTAATCATTTTATAGTTTTCACTTATTCCTGTAAAATGTATGGACTTTAATTACTGGAAAATAAGTTTCTAGGTATATGAGATGTGCGTGAGATCGAGAAGTGGAAAGCTTACGGAGTAGATGCCATTTCGATTTGGTGGAATCAGGAGCGTACGAGAGGTCTTCATGGAAATAAGTTGATTTTGCCTCGAACGAATCGAGGCTTGTATCAAGTTACGAAGAATCCTGAAAAGTTTGGTATGTCGTCAGTTATCCTCGGTTGAGTCTGAATCGTCCCTGCGTGCTTGTATCTTCCTGATTTCTGTTGCATGATGTTTTACTGATTATACAACTATCTGTGACTTATCCAAGGTAAGCATGGCAGTACTAACGTACCAGGATTGAGTATCATATGTAGAGTGTGCTATGGATGTGAAGGATATTTATAGAGGTTTGTGGTCTGCAGCAGACGTTTAACCTGTGAGTCAATCGAGGAAGAGGTATAAATCTTTTCACGAGTAGCACCAAGTCTCGTGAGCTTTCAGAGGTATGGAAGGTATTCTTGAATCATACCTTGTCGTTTCAGCAGAAGTGCGCCTCGATCACTCGATTTTGCCTAGAGTAAATACAACATACGTTTCGGGCTTCGAAATCGAAGGGTAGACTTAAGAGGATAGTTGTAACGATATTCTGAAGTTAAGTATACAGGGGAGGATAGGTGAAAGGATATCAGGTAAATAGATAAGCAAGCGAGGAGACGATTTTTTTCTGAGCTCAAAATAATGAATGCCAGTCCAAGCAAGGTACTAAGGATGACGAAGTTGTGAGTGCTGGTAGACGGGGTGGAACGGAACGAGAATAGCGTATGTAGGGCCAATAACATTAGGTTGTCGATGAACTAACTGTTATCCACGTGAGTCAGAGAGGAAATCCGAGTGAATTCAGGCTCTTCCTTGTCACTATGAACTTACATATCTACGGTTACTATGACTAAGGTCGAAAGGTACTTGTAGATGAGGAGGAGCATTGTTCGAAAGAAGATGAGTCAAAATAGGAAAACATCGAATAGTCAGTATGTCGGAAATCAGACATACCAACGATAATAGGTAATATAATTTGCGAGTGAGGTTATTGGATCAGGAAATTTCTACAACAAAAAGACTAACTATCGATTTGGGGTAGACTCACGTTGAACCAATAGGATTCGTAAAGCGGTTCAATGGATTCGCTAAAGACTTGAGGCCATCTATTGGACAATAACAAACACCCAACCCCTACACTCCGCAAGTCCTACCTAAGACTCACGGCGTAGTTTAGGAAGCAGTTTGTAGTAGCCGCTCTACTAACCTGTCATCAATTTTGTCATGGGCGTGGGATAAGGCTGATATTTTAGGGATGGACAAATAAGGAAGAGCGGGAATGACAAGGTTGAGCCAAGTTTCCGACACTGCAATAATATGGTAGGAATTTCTCGGGAAAAATATTGAAGTAATTCTATTCATCAAGTGAGAGCGGGCGTAAGGATTGGGCATTTCTATGTGACAGGCTTAGTTAGGGATGTTGGTCATTTTCTTGAGGAGATGGGGAAGTAAATTGAGTATCTGGCGAAGCACGCAACACTTTTAGTAAACTGGTTGAAATACCAATAATTTAGTAAAAAATAATAGTGATATAAGGCAACAGTTAGATTCTAATAAAATATAATATAAAATAATAATAAGGAGAATACTATAAAGTTATGACATAAAAAATGAAAAAATGACCAATAGTAATAATAAAAATACGAAAATAAATTTAGATTTACTACTAGGAATAAAAGAAAAACTTAATGTAGACTAATTTAAAAGGAAGTAAAAATATTAATCAGAATATAAAAGCGAGCCGTAGAGTCCAGATATATAGTCCGTGAAAAGTCCGAGGTAGGCCGACAAGAAGATGAGGACCGGTAAGTCAGAAGGGCGTCGGAGGTCTTGTTGTGATCACTGATAACCACTGGCGTGGCAATCATCTTTCCGGCATCGCACCCTACGGCGGCGAACCAAAACATATTTGATTTGCCCGCTAGTATCTTCTGTCTGGAGAGCCAGTATAAATGGTTCTATGTGTAGGCGTCATCCTTCCTTCGCCCAAGAGATACACACGGTGAGAGGTCATTATCTGCCACCCCATATTCCATCGTCGAGAAATCTCTCCTAAACCTTTCTTTTTTGTTAAGAGCTCATTCTCTTAGAGTCTGCCCCACGAAACGAACTCTCACAGGTGGAGGGTCGGAGTATCTATTTCGTTTTTTTCCTTGGTCTGCCGGCGCTCAATCGGGGCAATATACCTATATACTCAACCGTCCGACACAGACCTGGCCTAAGCTTGTCACTATAGCCGCAGGTGATTTCACGAACCCGACATTGGAATCCCGCGAATTTCTATAGAAGTACGGAGTAAGTAATACCTGATCAGCCCTATTCTGGCGAATACCAAGATCTCTACTATTTCGATTTTGAAATTTTATTTTCATTCATTCATTCATTCACTTCCCTACTAATGCTTATTGATGATTTATTTACTAGAATTATAAGATTGTTCATTTATAAGTGAAAAAGGTATAAATACAAAAACATTTTATTTATATTATTTTTTTTTATTATGGCACTCCAACCCAGTTACGGGTCTTGGACTCCTCCAGTCGTCACGGTCTTGTGCGGACACCATCCAGTCACTGACTCTTAAGACACTTCTAGCGTCCTCTGCTACACCAGCCGCCCTTAATTCTGGTCTTCCTCTCCTTCTTTTTCCATTAATGTGATGTGTCAGCAACATTTTAGGCATTTCAATTTCTGGCATCCTTGCGATATGCCATGCATACCTCAGACACCTGAACGTAATTTCAGTGACCACATCTGCCGAAGGCGAGGTATAGTTCTTGGTTGATTCATCGCCGCCATTCTTCTCCAATCATAACACCTCCGAAAATTCGGCTGAGAACCTTCATTAAAAAAAAACTAATAGCTCTTTTTTAGAAGCCATCATTAGTGTCCAGCATTCCGATCATTACTGGAGTACTATTACAATGGTTTTATATAATGAAGCTTTGTCTTCCTTAAGAGTAACTGCCTGCCTGCTCAGCTGCTTGCCTAATCTAAAGTAACATTGGTTGGCTGTGGTAATTCTTCTAATCTCCACATTGGGGTTATTGTCCTGGGTGACTACAGATCGCAGGTATCTAAATTCTACGACCTTTTCAAACTTCTTCTTCTTTTGCTACCTCCTCAGTGCCGTCAGCGTGGAGGAACAGCCTCGGCCCACCTGGTCCACCGATCCCTGTCACTGGCCATCCTTTTCATGTCGACCATGGTGTTACCTCTGGCTCGCCCGAGTCTCTCCATGCAGTCCAGGTACATCAGCCTGGGCCTGCCTCTAGGTCGCCTTCCCTCTGGTCTCGCTTCCATGCACCATTTCGCCTTTCGGTCATCACCCATCCGGCAAACATGGCCAAACCACTTCAGTTGGCGCTCCTCAAGAACTTGTTTTACAGGCCTAACCTTCAGCTCTTCTCTTACCCTCTCATTCCTCCAGCGGTCCCTTCTTGTTTTCCCCAGAACTCTCCTGAGGTATCGCATTTCTACCGCCGTTATCTTACTGACATGTTTGTCTAGAACCGTCCAGCTCTCTGCACCATACATGAGGACAGGTAAAAATATTGTTTTAAACAGGACTATCTTGGTTTCCTTCTTTATCTCCTGCTTCCCTATTATCGTTGTGCAGATGGAGTAGAACACACCATTGGCTTTCTTTACTCTATTCAGCACCTCCTGGTCGATCCTTCCATCCCTGCTGAAAATTGTGCCCAAGTACTGGTAGGTATCCACCTTTTCCAGTGGGACACCATTGCATGTAATGAGAGGATGGTCTTCATCTTCTCGTCCCACAAGCATCACCTTGCTTTTTGTAGGGTTTATTTCCATTCCCTTCCTCAGGAGTTCCTCAGACCATTCATCGACAGCGGCCTGTAGCTTTTCTCGGGTGTCGGCAATCAGGACCACATCGTCCGCATAAAGGAGAGCCTGTGCCTGTACTGGAATCAAGTTCCAGTATCCCATTGTTGTCCTGGGAGTCCTTCGCTTGCAGACCTTCCATACTTCATCCATGCAGACGATGAACAGTAGTGGGCTTAGGCTATCGCCCTGTTTTACTCCCTTATAAAACCTAAATGGGTCCGATTCAGATCCGTTAAGCCGTACTATTCCTTTGGGATCCTGGTACACTGATTTGATTGCACTTATGAGATCAGATGGCACCCGTTTTTCCTGTAGAGCATTCCAAATCTCTTGACGAGGGACGGAGTCGAAGGCAGCCCTCAGGTCCAGGAATGCCAAAAACAACTTCTTCTTCCCTCTGTCCCATGCCTTCTCAACAGCCATTCTTAATGAGAAAATATGATCCTGGGTTTGCCTCCCATGTCGGAACCCTGCCTGCTCCTCCTCCAGGTCATGCTCCACCAACCTCCTAAGCCTCTGTTCCAATATTCTTGTATATAGTTTGTATACTACAGAGGAAAGGCATATTGGCCTATAGTTCTCACACTTTGTCTGGCTGCCTTTCTTAAAAATTGGTATTATTATGTTATTTTCCCAGTCCTGGGGAATTTTCTTTTGCGACCAGATCCTTTGAAAGAGGTTTTGAAGGCACTTGACCATTTCTTCTCCTCCATATTTCACAAATTCAGGTACTATGCCATCTCTGCCTGCTGCTTTGCCTAATTTCATTTTCTCAATGGCCATGACAACCTCGTCCTCCTCTATCACGTCTTCAACATTCTCATCACTGTCCGCCTGGTTCTCTCGGATCCTAGGTCTTCTGCGGCAATCATGTCGTGGATGTTGTCTATATTCCTGAAGGGAAAAGGTGGTCTGGTAGTGCTTTTGCCATACTTTAAGAACTTCCTTTTCATTTGTCACTAAATTTCCATTGTTATCCTGGACACTCCGTACCTGTTTTCCTTTCCTTCCTCTCAGTCCACTTATGGTACTCCAGAATTTTCTTTGGTTCTCTTCGAAGTTCCCTTGGATCTCTTTTCCAAATTCCTCCCAGGATCTAGCTTTGGCTTCTCTGACTATTTGCTTGGCCCTGTTTCTCAATCTAACATATTCTTCCCAACAAGCTTGGGATTTATTCCGCCTATATTGACTCCATGCCTCTTTCTTTTCTTTCACCGCTTTTTGCACTTGGTCATTCCACCATCTAGTATTTTTGGTCTGAGGCTTAATTTTCTTAATACCACATGCCTCATTTGCGCTAGAAAGGATAGCTATTTTGATATGAAGCCATAGGTCATCGAGTGTCATGTCATAATTTACTTCTTGCATATTGGTCTGTAGCACCTCTCTATAACTTTTAACCACCTCTGGATCTCTAAGCTTCTCGGCCGCAATCCGTTCATACGTTTTAAATTGTTTCTTCCGTGGTTTAATTATTCTGGTATCTGCAACAACCAGGCGATGGTCAGTGCCTAACTCTGCCCCTGTAATGGCTTTTACATCTGTAAAATATCTACGCATTCCTCTGTCGTAGATAATGTAATCTATTATGCTTTTGGCCTCCCTTCCTTCCGCTTGAAAAGTAATCTTATGGATTAACTTATGATTAAAGTAAGAATTCCCAATAAGCATATCATTCTCAATACAGAATTCGATCAGTCTCTGGCCATTATCATTTAGAGCTTCTTCACCACCCCATATACCTAAAACTCCATGGGCGTTAGTGTTGTCCTGGCCCCTTTTCAAACTTATAAGTTGCTATAGTCACACCTTCACCTGGAACTGGAATAGGAACTTGCTCTTTAACCATCTATGTACTTGATTTTGGACTGGTTGACTTCCAGATCAAGTCTACTGACAGGTCCACCAGAGCCTGGAAAACCTCAGCTACATCCTGAAAAGAGCCCGCTACAATGTCTATATTGTTCGCATAAGCTAGTATCTAAATAAACCCTGTAAAGATGTTTCCTTGCCGTTTGCTGACCTCCCCCTCCCTTTCAGTAAACCAGCATCTCTAATTGCTTTATCGAGGGCCAGATTGAATAATAGACAGGCCAGTGCATCCCCTTGTCTAAGTCCCTTTCTTGCGAGAAACTCTGCAGATCTTACGCCATTTATCCTTACTGTACACCTTACTTCCTTCATAGTAAATTTTATCAAACATAAAAGCTTCTCAGGTATATTGAATTCTCTGAGGGTAATGTACAGCTCTTCATGCACTATGCTGTTTTAAAGTCGACATAAAGATGGTGCATTTTTATCTTAAGTTCATGCCCATTTTCAAGAATGGTCCACACAGGGAAGATTTGGTCCGATGTGGATCTTCTCTTCCTAAATCCAGATTGGTTAGAATCATGTTTTTCTATCAGCAAATGGCAAGAAAAACTGAACTGAACAAAATGTTGGACAGTATCTTTTAGGGACCGGAAAGCAGTGAGATTCCTCAGTAATTGCTGCAAGTTGAGGCGCAGCCTCGTGACGTGAAGAATTGTGATTCACATTGAGTTTCTGCGGTGGAAGAAACTGATGGTGAGTCCACCGCAAGTTGAAACGCAGTTTTATGACACAGTCTCAAAATGGCTAGCATCCCTGGTAGTACATAGTGTAGCGAAATACACAAGTACAGTGTGGAAAATATTTCGAATCATTCTTTACATAGTCCAATACCTACTATATTAACTCCAATAGAGGAGCTAATGCCATTTATCTTTGTAGAAGATGAGGTATTCCCCTTATCTGAAAATTTTATGAGAATATTTCCAAAACGAAGTGCTGATAATTATGAAAATAAAGTTAATGGATAGAGTTTTCGGGTTTGTGAAGGCAGCTTGTGTATTGCACAATTATTTAAGGAATTATACATTAGTTCAAAGTGAATATTGCACTGAAGAAGCTATGCCACAAGATCAATTAGGCCCATTGGATTACAAAAATAACCGAAGTGGACAAAAAGTTTCCTCAATTCGATAAAATTTCACCACCTATTTTAACACTGTGGGCTCCGTTCCATGGCAGGAGAAAATTTTGCTAAGGGAAAATACTGACACTTTTATTTAAAAAGTAAATAAGGTGGTATTACTAAAGGAATTGAATATTTACTTAATGAAGAAGATAGTTATATATTTTAGTCGTTATAAATTTTATGTATTTTGTACCTAGCGGCCCATTTCAGTCATTTTAGATTTTTTGTATTTTGTACATAACTTCTTACTAATACTAAGTAATAAATAATAAAGTAATAAACTTAGCACTTCTCATATTGCATTTCTTTGCCACTTCCTCCCATTTCTCAGCCTTTAAGTTATTTTTCATATAATCTGTATGGCTTGTATCGTACAACAGGCGATGATTTCGAACAGCCTCAATTAATTTTTCTATCAATTTTACAAAAGTCACGTTGACAGTCGGTAGAAAAATGCAGCATGCAAACTGCGTTCCGCGGAGTCACGGACCGAGAATACTTCCTGCGGTGTAACTGCGGTCCAACATGCGGGGTTCCTATCATTTCTGGTTTTCACAGAAACTCACTGTGTCACAGTGCTTCAAGTCATGAAGCTGCGCCTCATGACTTGAAGGACTGTGATTCACATTGAGTTTCTGAGGTGGAAGAAACTGATGGTGAGTCCACCGCAAGTTGAAATGCAGTTTTATGACACAGTTTCAAAATGGCTAGCATCCCTGGTAGTACATGGTGTAGCGAAATACACAAGTGCAGTGTGGAAAATATTTTGAATCATTCTTTACATATTCTAACTCCTACTATACTAGCTCCAATAGAGGAGCTAATGCCATTTGTCCTTGTAGGAGATGAGGCATTCCCCTTATCTAAAAATTTTATGAGAATATTTCCAGAACGAAGTGCTGATAATTATGAAAATAAAGTTTTTAATTACCGATTATCCCGAGCGCGACAAACAGTTGAATGCACGTTCGGGATACTTGCTTCACGTTTTCGAATTTTCCGGGCACCATTTGAAATTAAGATGGATAGAGTTGTTGGCGTTGTGAAGGCAGCTTGTGTATAGCACTGAAGAAGCTATGCCAAAAGATCAATTATGCCCATTGGATTACAAAAATAACCGAAGTGGACAAAAAGCTTCGTCAATTCTATAAAATTTTAACACTGTGGGGTCCGTTCCATGGCAGGGGAAAATGTTGCTAAGGGAAAATACTGACACTTTTATTTAAAATGTAAATAAGGTGGTATTACTAAAGGAATTTAATATTTACTTAATGAAGAAGATAGTTATATATTTTAGTCGTTATAAATTTTATGTATTTTGTACCTAGTGGCCTATTTCTGTCGTTTTAGATTTTTGGTATTTTGTACCTAACTTCCTACTAATTCTAAGAAATAAATAATAAAGTAATAAACTTAGCACTTCTCATATCGCATTCCTTGGCCATTTCCTCCCATTTATCAGCCTTTAAATTATTTTTCATTTAATCTTCATGGCTTGTATCATACAACGGGCGATGATTTCACACAGTCTCAATTAATTTTTCTATCAATTTTACAAAAGTCACGGTGACAGTCGGTGAAAAAATGCGGCATGCAAACTGCGGTCCGCGGAGTCACGTACAGAGAAAACTGCCTGCGGCGGCACTGCGGCCCACCATGTGGGGTTCCTATCATTTCTGGTTTTCACAGAAACTCACTGTGAGTCACCGTGCTTCACGTCACAAAGGTGCGCCTCAATTCCTGGACTGGTACACATGAGTTTATCTGAGGTGGAGCGAAATCCACACAAGTGAAATCGCAGTCTGCGCCAGTTTAAACAAAATATTGGTAGTAGGCAATGAATCACAAGTTCTTATTTGAATCATATTTTACATAAACTCCTACTATACTAGCTCCAATAGAGGAGCTAATGCCATTTGTCCTTGTAGGAGATGAGGCATTCCCCTTATCTAAAAATTTTATGAGAATATTTCCAGAACGAAGTGCTGATAATTATGAAAATAAAGTTTTTAATTACCGATTATCCCGAGCGCGACAAACAGTTGAATGCACGTTCGGGATACTTGCTTCACGTTTTCGAATTTTCCGGGCACCATTTGAAATTAAGATGGATAGAGTTGTTGGCGTTGTGAAGGCAGCTTGTGTATAGCACTGAAGAAGCTATGCCAAAAGATCAATATGCCCATTGGATTACAAAAATAACCGAAGTGGACAAAAAGCTTCGTCAATTCTATAAAAATTTTAACACTGTGGGGTCCGTTCCATGGCAGGGGAAAATGTTGCTAAGGGAAAATACTGACACTTTTATTTAAAATGTAAATAAGGTGGTATTAATAAAGGAATTTAATATTTTACTTAATGAAGAAGATAGTTATATATTTTAGTCGTTATAAATTTTATGTATTTTGTACCTAGTGGCCTATTTCAGTCATTTTAGATTATTTGTATTTTGTACCTAACTTCCTACTAATTCTAAGTAATAAATAATAAAGTAATAAACTTAGCACTTCTCCGTATCGCATCCCTTGGCCACTTCCTCCCATTTCTCAGCCTTCAAATTATTTTCATATAATCTGCTTGGCTTGTATCATACAACAGGCGATGATTTCACACAGTCTCAATTAATTTTCTATCAACTTTACAAAAGTCACAGTGACACTCGGTGAAAAAATGCGGCATGCAAACTGCGGTCCGCGGAGTCACGTACAGAGAAAAACTGCCTGCGGCGGCACTGCGGGCCCACCATGTGGGGTTCCTATCATTTCTGGTTTTCACAGAAACTCACTGTGAGTCACCGTGCTTCACGTCACAAAGGTGCGCCTCAACGTCACAGCCTTAGTCCTTGTTCTTCTTGGTAGCTTCTATTATATCTTGTTTCTGCGATATCAGTTTAAAGGTCGCTTTTTTAAGTTTTTTTGTCAATAACTCGAAGACTTGCCTCTAGCGAAAGATGTTTTTATGTACTAAATTAATAAACATAAAATTCTTTACAAAATGAATCTTATAAAGGAGTTTATTAATCTTATGTTTACAACAATTACAATTACAACAAAAACATTTACAAAGCGATAAAGAATTACCTTCTTACATATTAGAATTGATCAGATTTCTAATCTGTACTATATAATCAAACCATAATGATCTTGTATGAAATTTTATAAATTTTTGTACTCATCACTTTTATATGGGACTAGCTGAAAGTGCCCATGCTCCGCTACGGTTTAATATCATTAGGATTAAGGACAACTTAAATTAGTAAAAGTTAAGCTTAACGTTGATAATTATTATTACTTAAATAGACCTAAAGAATTCCATTCTTAGAATAATTTCAATAAGTAAATTTGACAATTTGGAGAAGTTAATTTTTTTAGTTTTAACAGTCCTGCACTGAAGCTTGATGGCAGCACTACAATCTTACCCAGCTCTGATACCAGACTATCAGCTTCTCTTATGGCATCCTTCAAGTGAATATAGTCTCCACTTCTCAGTTTTTGTTTTTTTTTGAATAAAGTTTAGTGTTTCTCTTTCTATTTTTCCTTACATATCAAGCACAAATGGTTGAGGAGATTACGAAAGTAAAATAAATAATGTTTTTCGCCTTCTCGCTTCATCTACATATAGGCGTAAAAATCAGCTGCAGACAATTTTCTTAGAGGTGTATTTGTGTTTGGGTCACGCAGAGGGATGTTAATACTGTACCCATCTTCTTCATGGCAGAAAATGAGATGATACTGAAGAGAATCATACGCTCGATAGAACTCACTAATTCTTATCAGTCGAGAATAATGTCTCGCTTTTCAAACACCTGACCAACAATCAAGAAGGCAACTTCGTTAGAGGTAAGAGTATTGTAATGTCCTCAGTGAGCATTGAAGGCTTTTTGTCAGCAATGATAACTACCTGGAAATCTTGTAGATCTTTGGGAACAGACTCAACAGAAGCTCTGAAGTCCTTGATATACTTGTTATGTTCATGAACAATTTTCTGGAGTTGGCCTACCAATGCATGCTTCACATTCTGAAAGTAACCACAGAAAATGTCTCTTTCATGGTTGTCATCACCAACAAAATTTATCTGAATAAAAGACGGCTGCTTTTGTGCTCGAGTCATCAAACTCCATATTCTGTGGTATACATGTCCTTGCACCTTAAATGTTGGCATGAAATGTCCCTCTTTTATCTCTTTTGCTCCAAACGACGTAATTTGGAAACAAACGTTCTATTTCCAAATATTATTTAGGAAATGCTCAACCTCAGGAGGTTCATAAGTAAGGAGTTTGTGCAAGGGTTCAGCATATTCTTGAAATGGAGGAAGTTGGACTTTCCCGTTACTGCAGCACATGGCAGGGCTCTCGTCCTTCCATTTTACATCATAACACCCATTGCAAGTTGACCGTTGTCCAATATCGACTGTTTATCTTTGGATATTCAGTTTTTGGGTAATACTTGTAACCTGAATGCTTCTTCACTGTCCATGACTGCAACCTTTCCATTGAACGTCTTTCATCATGTTTTTGTTACAGCTACACGTTTAACATGAGGATTATTTCTGAGTATTTTTTTTAAGACTTTCTATGGATTTCAGGGTGGGTTTTGTTATACTTCTATGTACTACAGCCCCTCTATGTATATTTGGGTGATCCTCAGTATATGTGTGTACAACATTTCTTTTAAATTCGGGTTGGTTCTCTTTATGTTTGTTAACCGCTTTTCTGCTAACGTTTTTCCAGGATAATTTTTCCTGTATTTTTTAACAACTTCCCGGTCCACCTCTACATGTGCTTGACTATATTTTTGCAGCCGATTTCCTTAGTTGTTTGTAGTGAACTAAATCTCTGAATCATTTCCTGCGCTATTCTCATCTGAACTGAGAAAAAGGTAGATTGTTGGTTCAAGGAATTAAATTCATCAAGACTAGGTAAACTTGTTCAGATTCGAGAAATACAACATGGGCCTGTTTGAGGGGAAAAGCCGATTTGAGAAGGGCCAGGTTCAGAAAATTATTTTGTGACCGGAAAGCTGAAGGAAGAAAAGTTAGGGACGAAGCTACTGGTTTAGAAGCAAGGTTGGTAGGTGTGCTCGTAAGGAATAAGTTGACCAAATGGACTTCCATGTCATCACCAGAAAACATTCCATGTCAACCCCCTCAACTTCCCCTCCATAGCAGGCTAATAGGCAAGCAGGCTTTCTAATTCAATAGTTTCTCGTCACGGAACGACTCAAACTTGTAAGGGTGCACCTCTGCAGCCACCATGAGTTCACAGAAGGTACCATATAAAAAGGTTTCGACCTACCAGTAAC